>JAMKCH010010870.1:0-78146 GCA_023653785.1 Ophioderma brevispina
TATTAGAGTTGTGTGAGATCGGGATGCCTGTATGGAGTGCGGGATAAGGTGTTTTTATTGAGCAATATTTTCCAGATTAACCCGGTAAAGGATTAAAAACTGGTTAATAGAAGATGACCTTCTCTGGTATTGCTACTTTTTACCGGGGAAATTCTCTGGCAACCATCTCTGTTTTGGAAGGATTTTACCCGAGACTATACCGGATCACGTCAATAGAAAAAGCCAGGTCACTGAAGCAACGGCGCAGCTTAAAATTTAGATCAACAACACCCGGGTTGATAATGGAGCAGCGGGGGGAAAAAAACTGAATTCATTAAAAACGCAGCTCATTGTGTCTATAGCGTTAATGCTTGTGCTGAAGCAACTCACAATCTCGCTAAAGCAATATGAGCACACTTTTTTTTGAAGAGCGCCCCCAATTTTAACGTTGCATTGGTAACGCTAGTAAACTATAACTTTGAATGGTTTTTAAGCTCAAAAAATGAAGGAATTTTGTAATTCGATAATTAATATCGTATCCCCAATAATAATGAAACGATGGCTGCTGGAAACGGCCTTCCAATGTGAAATAGCCGGGAAATAGAACCATGTACGTGTCTAAGCTCATCCATGTTGTTTTATTGGTTCAGGCAGTCAAGTTAGAGATATCTTCTCGAGGTGGCAACTATTTCATCATGGACGGACATAACATAGCATTTCCAGCTCTTGCTGTTAAGTCCAATTGGGATCCCAATTCTAATACAAAATCACCTTATTTTAGATACATCCGCATTTCTTAGAATTTCTCGTTCGCATGTATAGTTTCCTAGACAATTACCAAGTTAAACTGTGCCAAAATATCAACTTTTGAAATGGGGGGGCTCTTCAAGGCAAAATGTGCTTAATATTGCTTAAGCTGAAACGTCCGATTTTGGGCGGAAATATGGAATTCAAACAAACAATAAAACAGAACTGTGCTATCATTACACCGGACGGGGTCAACTCCACAATGCATTGCAATATGACCGCGTGAATGTGAATGGATCTCTAGCTGGCAAATTTCACTTGGGTCACTGAAGTTGGCTATTTTCCCAGAATGCTCGCTCCAGTAGAAATTGCTCTCTCCACTATCGTCTAAACTATTTACCGGGGGAGGAAATATCTCACCGGTAAAAAATACTGGTGGCTCAATAGAAAAATGCTAATAGTGTTGATTGACATGAGATGAGAATTTTGGAGCGGAAGAGAGATAGCAATCTGAGAGCGATGTGTGGTGTGAAGTTGATGGATAGGAAGAAGACTGAGGACTTGATGCAAACGTGGGTTTGGAAAGAGGTGGTGGCAGTTGGCGAGACGGATGGGGTACGTTGGTAAGGGTAACATGCTTGAGAAGGATGGAAGATGGGCATATTTTAAGAAGGTCTTTTGAGTTTGAGGGGGGCGGTTCGAGGAGGAGGAGGATACATGGAAGAAGAGGAGGAGGAGAATAAGAAAGGGTTGGGTTGAGGACTGGAAGATGCGCACTGAATTGGGCAAAAGTGAGGGAGGGGTAAGGGCGATTACTGCGAGTGTGAAGTAAATCTGGCTGCCCCGTTTCAACAGGAACAAAACAGATTAAACACTTTGGATTTACTTCTAACTCTACTACTAAATTAAATTGTTTTACTTTATCAACTACTACTACTTGAAAAATGTTGCAGTAAGGTTTAAATTACCTTACTGCACCAGTCCGTGATGTTCCTCACCAGTGCCTGGGGATGGCATTTGTAAAGCAGAAGTCGAAAACCCGCTTACTGCAATCACAAAACAAACAAAGGAGAAATGGATTATTAGATTGTGGTCAATGTTTTATATACTTTTGAAACCATTGGGCTGACATGTGGAAGCATGTTTCCTTAACCCTAAAAACCCCAAGTATAACATTCTTTCTCGCTCGTTTCTTTTGTACACAACGAAACCAAGGCATGGCTTCCCTATAGGCTATTAGGATACAAGGCAAGTTCCAAAGCTTTTTTTTTATGTTTTTTAATATTTGTGTCCAATAAATTCATGTGAAACATTCTTGGTAGGGGTTTTAACAACCAATGAAGTGAAAATTTAGGGAACCCTGCACCACAGTAAAATCTCCTATGTCTCTTGTAAATGTCCGTGGCACAGCATTTTCTAAAATAAGCTATCATTAAGATTTTGAGAAAAAAAATTTCAGCTTTATTTTTGTTCCAACCTTCATGTTACCATGCTTCATCTTGGTATAAGGGACAGAGTTTATTTAATGGGCTACACCTCCAAACCTGGGAGGTAGAGGGGAGGAGGAGAGAGATATAGGAGGGATAGGAAGAGAGAATAGGAGTGAGAGAAAGACAGAGGGAGGGGAGAAGATGAAGGGGGAGTCAAGGTGTGTCTGGAGCCCACAGAAGGCCAGTGGGTAACCATCGGGGGTTGGGGGCAATGAGCCTATCTGCTCATAAGCCTTGCCCCCCCCCCGCCAGCCCCTCAAATAAACTTACCATTTGTACATTTCGCCCTCCATTATCCTCCCACCCCTTCTGCCCCCGCCCCCCCCCCTTGCAAAGTTTGGTTATGCCACTGATCAGAGGGCTGTTGACAACAAAAAAAGCTAAAAATACAGCAAGTAACCTTTGTGACCACCGTCACCTTCAAGATGGCAGTATGGACATGCCTCGAGGACCTTTTGACCTTGGTCCTGGAATAATCCACATATGAAGGAACCCCATTGACCCTAACAAACCCCAAGCTGGTTAAATCAGACTTCAACTTTTTTAAGACAAACATGAAAAAGGAAAACCTAACCCAAACCCTTACCAACTTGAACACATCCATACGGACAATGTTCGCTTAATTGCAAATCCCCTTCTCTGCTTTTCAAGCAGGGATCAAACTAAACATATTTTATCTCTTTGGGCAAAAATCTGACAGCCAGCCCCACTCCCAGAAGCCAATGTATGTAGCACTACGCAAGATTGACAATGTCAAAGGACTGCAAACAGAAAATACCCATTTAATATGCTCTCCTCTTGGTTTTATCCACAGGCTAACAATTTGTGGCCCATTAAAATCGTAAACCTACGCGGCCCCTTTCGTTTTCATAGAAACTCGTCGCCACTTCTCGGCACATTTCTGATGACTTGATCTATTATCTCCCAAGTAGAAGCATCAAATATATGTCGGTACATCATGTGTCACTCCACATGGTTTCATTTATCTCACTAATATGTCATTAAGAGGTTTATAACAAGTCAGTTTTCAGCAAAACCCTTCAGAAGTTTGTCCGAGTCTTCAAAGAGGCCAAGAGAAAAAAATGTAAAAAAATTGTTTTGTGACCTAGTGTTCATCATAAATGATCTCTGACACAACATGTTCTTTGCTCTCCCATGGGATAGACAAACCTAGTAACAATTTATTACAATTTTATTATGCTATGTGGTTTTTGTTCAGGTTAGAGCGGTGCACAATTATTGGATCGTGCGATGAAAGTCATTGTTACATTTTGAGCGATATTGGCAGGAGCTGAAGTGCTGAAGATAATCATGATTTCCCTTGGGCGTAGGTACAGGTATACAACTTCGGTTTTGAGTGTGCAAGGGATAATCCACTATTTTGTTGCAAAATTATTTCTTTCCTTCTGGAACTGCACCTATCATAAAACTTAGTTTCCACATTTGCTGAGGCAATGCTTAGGTATTTTGGATTCGACCAAACTAATGCTCCTGAGACATGCAATAATTAACTCAAATGAATATGTCCATTCCGAAAACAAACATTAATTAAAGGTGTCCACCCGATTTTAACAAAACCTTTCTGCATTTCATAGGAAAGACTGTCATTACCAAACATACAATTTTAATGTGAGGGTAATTGAGTGTTACAACAGCCCATAGATTACTGCACAAATCATTTCTGGTAATACATGTAATGGAAAGAAGTCACAGCAACATTTGCAGATGAGATGGGAAAACACACCAAGGGTGTAGTGATACCAAATATTCGAGTTGATGAGACATACAGTGGGGTAATGCTATTGTGTTTTGGGCATTCAAAATTTACATTTTAAAAATTGGCTCTCTCTCTATTTTTCCCCTGTTAACTCTTGTGCACATCACAACATAGCTTCCGATCATTGGAACAATAAATTCTCCTGACTTTAAAAATTAAGGGTTTTAAATCTAAATGTCACAATTCAAATCGTGAAAAGGATTCTGCTGCAAAACATCTGATTAAATTGAAGGTCCCATATATTTCAAAAAGTGTCGGACTGTAACACCTTACAAGGATGGATACATGTGTACCGCTAGGTACCCTAAAGCCACTTGTGTGCAATAAGGCTTAAGCAATTTGAGTTCCTTTGCTAAATCTTAGTTTTCATTTGACATCAACATCAACTTCCACTAATAAATGTTTAATCACATTTTGGGGTACATTTTCCTTTACCACACAGTCTCTAAGCGATTAGTACTGGCAATATGACAAGGTTATAACCATCTAAAGAAACCAAAAGCATGCTTGAAGTACAGTTATGTGCAAGGCTAACCATCTAAAAGCACACCAAGGCAAAAAAAAAGTTTGTTTGCCATAAACCCAAAGTGTATTACTGATAAGGGCAATGGATAACCGAATAATAATGCTATCTATGCTGAGAGGGCATGGATCACATACTAGTAAGCGATCTACTGCTGAGGATTGATGACATAATAGTAATTTACTATCTAATGCTGAGCGGGCATTGATAAACATATAGTAATGATACCTACTGTGAGAGGGGCATTGAGAACATACTAGTAGTAATGATATCTACTGCTGATGAGGGCTATGGATAACATACTAGTAATATTATGCAAAACAAAAAAACAATGGAATTAAAAAAAAAATTATGCCATCTAATGTGAATGAGGGAATGGATGGCATTGTTAGTAATGCTATCTATGTTGAAAACGGATTTTTTTGATGGCGTTACTTCATGTTATCTACTGCTGATGAGAGCATGGATAAAATACTTGTAATGCTTTCTACTGCTGATGAGGGCATGGATAACATACTTGAATGCTATCTAATGCTGATGAGGGCAGGCATAACTCTGGTAATGCTATCTACTGCTGATGAGGGCATGGATAACATACTTGTAATGCTATCTACTGCTGATGAGGGCATGGATAACATACTTGTAATGTAGCTACTGCTGATGGAGGGCATGGATAACATACTTGTAATTGCTATCTACTGGATGAGGGCATGGATAACATACTTGATTTAATGCTATCTACGCGATGAGGATGGATAACATAATTGTAATGCTATCTACTGTGATGAGGCCTGGATATAAACAACTGTAAGCTATAGACGTGATGAGGGCATGGAAACATACTTGTAATGCTATCTACTCTGATGCGGGCATTGATAACATACTAGTAATTATATCTACTGCTGATGAGGCATTGATAACATACGAGTATGCTATCTACTGCTGTGAGGGCAAGGGATAACATAATAGTAATGCTATCTACGCTGATGAGGGCATGGATAACATACTTGTAATGCTAGCTATGCTGATGAGGGCATGGATAAACATAAGGTAATGCTATCTACTGCTGGTGAGGGCATGGATAACATACTAGTAATGTTATCTATTGCTGATGTGGGCATGGATAACATACTAGAATGCTATCTACTGCTGATGAGGACATTGATAACTTTACTAGTAATTGCTATCTAAGATGATGAGGGCATTGATAAAATACTAGTAATGCTATCACTTGCTGATGGGGACATGGATAACTCAATTTTTTTCACAAATAACTATCATACTACAATCAATTTTTTACAACACAAAGGGAAAAAAACATCAAAACAAGCACAATAAAAAAAACTACAAGAAACAAAAATAAAAGATCTTTGTTATGTCATTTCCATAAAGCTTCAAATAGTAGCATGTTGTATTAATTTTTTAAAGTAAAGAGTGTGATGTGAGTCATCTTAAAAAAATCTGATCAAACCCACCTAATATTGTCTCCGTATATGGCAACGAAACATATTTAGGCCTTAAGTACAGTGTACCACATATGAATTGTACTGTTAAATGTTTAACTCAAAGAATCTTCTTTTTACAATAGTATTAAAGAGATACAGAGTTGCAATGTGAGGCTCATGTAATGTTATGTAATTATACATGTAAAATGCATGTGATGACCCTAGCGTAGTACTATATTGCATTTACCTGATACCATGACATGGTTTTCTGTATGTTAACTCCAGGCATGGATCTCAAGATGTTTGCGACTATATGGGATTATCTAGTCAAAGCAATCACAGAGCCATCAAATATTTGTGATTATGAAATGTATAATTATTGCAATGTCTGGCAATGAATCCCACTTCGAGGTAGTTGGAAATTTCTCAGAGGGTGTTTTGAATCAATCCCATGATGCATGGCAATGTTCCTATACTGTACTGAACTAAACACATGTCAGTACTTAGGGATAAAAAGTGTTCAAAACATTTAAGAACCACAAGACATGTCATAATCATGCTAAAATTCCCTAAGTACTAATGCTCTGCGGGCTTAAATGAGCGTTAAAGTCAGGGTTTTACGTGTTAAGAAAGGGATTACATTACACTATTGAGGTGACATTTCCCAAAACTGGTGCATTGTGGGATTGACTCAAACACCCTCTGGACATTTCTATAGTACCCAGAATTCCCAAGGCATAAATCTATCATGTCTGGTACATATTATACTCTTTATCAAAGTACCTTTTATAAGATAAGCGTCCTTTAAGCGTGATGCGTGTAAATGTGATCATGCGATCGACTGCTAAGCCCCCCCCTTCAGGATGTCATGCGCATATGTCTTGGTAAAGGTATTTTCAAACTTACCAAGATAAAAACATATCCAGATGAAAGTGGCCCAACTAAAATTTACATCCTTTTACAAATTGAGTGTATCTTTTGTTCTATGGACCCAAATGGGATGGAGTTTTAGCAAAGATTGACAGAAGAAGCATTTTTACTCTTTTTTCCTGAATGTTGCATTTTTTTGGCATACTCTATTATGAAATTATGTGCCTAATAGTAATTCAAATGCAAAATATGAAAGCCACAACTCTTAAATTTTCATAACTGAACTCGCAAACTTTGAATCGATCTTATTTAGTGTGATCCAATGAACAATTTAAAACCAATTAAAACAAATTTGACCACTAGGATAATCTGATCTGTTATGAGCTCATTGTACTATATAGATCATATACCTTTTCAAATCTTAAAGTACCCAAATAAATTGGTGTATCTTTAAAACAATTTGAACACTTCCTGTAGAAATTTTAGCCCTTTTTTCAACATGATACAAGATGGGGATTCGTTAAACTTTTATTATATTAATTTTTCAAGCTGTTGACACCAAATTGCTTTTCTTGCAATTTTTAGGGTCAATTCATTAAGTAATTGAACTGGAGAATGTTGACCTGTTTAACTTGTAGGTATGTGTATTCAAGGTGGTTCTGGTGTGTGAGAGAATTATTCAATACCTTGTCGACTTCACACCTTAACATTTCTTGTAAGCTTTTCAAGGTTAGTTGTGGGGGGAAAGAGATTGATTATGCCGGCCTATTTTTCTGTACCGTATAAGATTTGGAATTCCCCTTTTCTAAGTGATAAATGACTTTCCGTGGTCAAGGGAGCACTGGTGAGTACAAGCAATCGCTCACTTCAAACAGCAGGGCCTTAGAATCCAATGCACATCTTAACAATTTGCTTGACTCATTAAAGGCTCTACCAGTAGCTCAAAGAATAATTTAGTCAAGAATAGGGTCTTATTTAACAAAATTAGTCATGGAGTTTTTGATCATTCAAGAAATTAAGCTAAAATGTTGTTATGTTTACTTTAATTAACATTTGCACAACAAATTAATCACAAACTTGTCATTTTCAATATATTACAAGTTAAATTTTAGTGTATGACAAATTAAATTTTAGTGTGTGACACTTAGTAGTGTATGACAAATTAAGTAGTGTATGACAAATTAAATGATTGCATGAATTTATAATTTTTAATAAATTAGTCATTTCCATAATTAAGAATGTATTATTTGTCATTTAGTTCATGTAATTTGTCAAACACTAAAATTGACAATTTAACAATTTTGTCATTCATTAATTTGTCATGCAATTTCAAAAAACAAATGTGTATGCAGTCTTGGAAGAAATAAAGATTGGTATGGATTTTTACAATCTTGGCAGTGGCATACCGACCGGGGTGGGGCATGGGGGGTAAGTTGACCCCTCTGACTCGAAAAAGCGGGACATATGGACCAAAAGATGCATTTTCATCCCTCTTTCTCTGGGATTTTTTGATCAATTTCAGCCTAAATTTGGTGATTTTTGCACATTTTGCACACATTTTGTCAAGTTCGGACTTCATTGGAGCGAATCACCGGAATGATTTACAAATTTTGCACCCCCTGCAGGTGGGACAAATTGGAAATTTTGCCCCCTCTGGATCCACTGCATCGGTACGCCATTCAATCTTGATACCGATGCATCAACTCCCAAACCTATTTCAGCAGTGACTGAAGGCGATGAACAGAAACAGACTTGATCAACCTTTATAAATGACACACAGCAAAGCATTGAAACAGCCAGAAATAAAAAAGGCACCAAGAAAAGAGCGAGAGAAGTACAAAGATAAGAAAACATGCCTTACCATGTTGTACGAAAGTTTCAAACACTATCTGGGTCAATTAGGAATTTTGTAAAACACTCGGAGGTCATTTTATTGACATAGAGCATTATATAAATGTGTGCTGTCATTGTTATATGTATCTAGAAGGCCAACATAAAGTTAAGCACGCTTGTACTTGTAGAAATGTATGTTGAATGTTTCATGTTTCTCAGGCTAAAAGAAAATGTTCCGTTGACTGACTGACAGAGCAAATAAAAACTTAGGACTTAATTTTTAGTACTAGCTTAAAAAAATATTGCAAGTAAAATTTGTCAATTCCGGTGACAGAGATGTTACTAGAAAAAAATGTGTTAAGCCAATGCTCTTGAGTATCAAGAATTAGCAAAACATCTTTTAAACAAGCATGTGTGTGTGGCCTATCCTTTTGTTGTTGGATGATTTTGCTTGCACATCAAACCCAATCCAGATGGCTGGCAACATTATTGCAGCCCCATTGCAGCTTTAATTCAGTATCAGACTGTAGCCCAGTTCTGTTCTGATCAACATTTGACTTATTTCAGAATGATATCTGTATTTTTTTAAAGTAAACAGCTGATTGGCATAAAAGTCTTATAAAAGTTTTCGTAAGGCCATCCATTTGACCTTGTCCAGTAAATTAAAACTGCGGCAACTATGATAATTAAACACTATCAGTGATTCACCCAAAAGAATAAAAATATTTACAATTCTCAAGAATAGCTTAAAAGTGGAGGATAAGTCTGTACAATTTTTGTAAGTTATTATTTCCAACTGAAAATTGACAGAAAAGGAAGAAAACAGCAGTGTCCAAGGATACGAATCTCCATTCAAGTTTGTGTTGTATTAAGTGTCTGTACCAACAGTAATGACTAAAATAATCTGAATTTGTCCTTATTAGGTTGCTTTTGGTCTTAATATATATTTGTAGGGTATGTTAGGATACCTATACTTGTTACAGAACAGACATAAAAAAATCAGATTTTTGACATGTTTTGTTTGATTTTCTGATTTAGCAAATCACTGACAGTGCCTTTAAGCACACACAACACAATTTGCTGCATTGTCTTTAAAATCAACATTAAAATAAAGCAACATGCTATAAAGGAGGAACCTGTATGCCTGGCTAAAAACAAAACATTGAGCTAGGTAAAATGTCAAAATCTTTTCATTTGGTGAACCAGAATTGCTCATTTTGTTGCCCCAAAAGGATATCAGTTTTCAGCTATTCAATAAAAAGCACAAACAGAAGAGGAAAAGTTAGTACAAAGTCAATTGAACAGCTATGTACACAACTTTATGAGACAGGCTTCCCCTCCTTCCTCTTCTACTTTCCTAACATAGTATACTCTTTGAAAACAATCACATGACAGGCTTTGGTGTCCATTCCTTACACCAGTACCGCCTGGTACCAAACAGCTGTCTGCCAGGCATTGCCAATGTATGCCTAAATAAAGTAGGTTAATAGACTCTTAAGAGCTTGCAGCAAAAGCTATCAAAAAAATCCACGCCAAACGGGCTTCTTATCTGTACAGCTGAATGGTGTACACCAAGGAAAAATTAAAGTCCGCCAATTTTGTAAACACCTGGAGGTACTTTCAAATACATCAAAATGACCTGACCTGAAAATAAGACCACTGGAACTTTCCATACAAGTACTTCAAACAACAGATTCAAGTGATGAAATTATATAGGTGTTAGGTCCAAAAGGTGTACATCGCTTTCCTAGCGGATAGCATCAGAATGGTATATTTACATATACGAATTATGTTTGTTTTGAAATTTAACTAGTTCTCCAGGTAGACAAGGAAGAATATTTATTCATTTTTCCTGGAGATGGCCAGTGCACACAAGTATTAAAAAAATGTGTGCTTGGCTGGACTCGAACTGGCAACCTCTGCATTACTAGCACAGCACTCTTACCAATTAAGCTAAAAAGCAGGGGCTAGGACACGATCTGCTCGATTTGAGCATTGGGGATTTGGGGAACTGCTACATGCATTTACTATGGCAGTCTCTGTCTCATTACAAAATCACCTCTTAAACCTTCATTCAAAAGATCTTAGTAATATCATGATAATTTACTTTTAGGAAAAATTATTGACGTCAAAATCCGTTGAGGTTAGTGGATTAACCTCACTGCAAAACAGTGCAATTACCAATAACGGTCATTTAAGATTTATATATTCATGACCAGCTATAGCCTTTAGTCAATTCTTTGTCTGATGTGTGTAAGAGCGCCCTCCTACTGTGTACCGTTAAGTCTTTGATAAAGACTAGCACTCAGGTTACGCTGGATGTTGATGATGATTTGAATTCACTGTTGCTGTTAAGTTGGCATGTCCTACCACCCTGCTAAAATGCCAGGGTTGGTAGAGGAGCAATAGATATCATCTATAGGATGATAGGAAAATGACGAACACCTTTCTAAATCGTATATGGAAATATACCATTCTGATGCTAATCTTTAGGAAAACGATGGACACCTTAGACCTAACACCGATCCTTGTCTATACCCGGAGAACTAAGTAGTTAAAATTTCAAAACAAATATAAATTGTATATGTTAATACTGTTCTGATGCTATCTGCTAGGAAATCGATGGACACCTTTTGGGCCTATCACAACCAGAGGGGGGGCAGGGGGCAGCTTCTCCCCTGTGGGGAATCTTGCCCCCTCTTCCCCCTGTGGAATTAGTGCTTTTCTGCAAAGCACCAATTAACAGTGAAAGCAACATATGCCTAATAAATATGCTTTCCCCAAAAAATATATGTGTGCACCCCCTTTGTCCCCCACTGATTGGCTGGTTATGCCTATGGGTTAATGAGAAATAGGTCTGAGGTCTTGAGGCTTGAATAAGAACAGAATTAAGTCAAACACAGCATTTGTAGGCTAGCAAATACACAACCAGTTCACAATTGTTTCAATGCTTTGCCTTCAAACAAAGTGTTCCTGCACATGCACATTCTTTGTTGTGAATATATCTCAAGAAAACAAGTCATTTTTCCTTAACCATCAGAAAGATCATTTCAAAATATGACTCTATTAAAAATATCTTACCAAACTTACAGAACACACAATATTTGATTTGAAAATTGACTTCATTCACTTTTTTTCACTGATATCACTTCCAGTAACTTTACCCATCATATCTAGGAGCACATCTCACCTGCAGATAAGGAGGTAGATAATTTTGCTATGCTAATAAAAAGTTACTTTTTCCCAAATACTTGTATCTTGCTCATGGAGTCATGTCTCTAGACACCTTAAGCAGCGCTAACAGCTGCCTATTACAACGCCACACAGCCTCTCCATTTGATTTCAGATTAGATTCCTTTGCATCCAAATGTTGGTGTAGAAACCCAAGTCAGCGTCAATATGCCGAGGGATAAGAGATGATTGCGGGCAAACTGCTGGTTGTTCAATGGCGAGGTTGTCAGCTGTGTTGGGTGGCCGTGAGCACACCCGTATTCCTATCATACGCACAGAAATCACTTCAGCACTCTAGTATTTCACGAGTGCCCTATAGTAATATGTTCACATGCTCAATTTGCAAGTCAATACAATTGGGAGATAAAGAGAAAATTTGGTTAAGAAATAATCTGGCACCTGAAATGTGTGTATGCAGAAGAAAAAAGTTCTCTTAAGTGGTTGTACTCTGTTTGAATATTAATTGGGCTTGAAAGAAAAAGGTTATGTCTTATCGGTCAGATCCCTCTCCAGGGTTACAGTTTTCACAGGATTTGGGCTTGAAGGAACTTAACTTAAAGGTGCGAACAGATGTTTTTAAAAGAAAATTTAGATGACAGCAAAGAAGTAGAATTTTTGCAGTTCTCAGCTTTTGCGCTTGTTATATTCAAAGAATATAAGCTGTGGGGGACTCTAACCTATCTTACATCTTGACCTCACATGACCTTTGACCTTGGTATGTGACCTTTGACCTCATCAACAAATGAGGGATCCCATGTTGCACCTATGACTCAAGTTTGGTTCCAATTGAACTTCAACTTTCCAATACGAGTACATACATACACATGCACAACAGATTGCTAAGTGGTCCTGCAAGCTATGCTGGCAGCTTACAAAAATACTTCAAGTCAAAACTTGCAAGATCTCCCTGGCAGGGAGAAAATATGCAAATGAGCTCATTAATATGCACCAATAGGAGTAACACAGTGAATGGGTATTACTTGCATGCACAACTACCCACATACCAAGTTTCGTCAAATTTAGACATTGGGATCTGAAAGAAGTTCACCTTTTTTAGTAATGAGCCAATCAAAGCAAATATGCAAATGAGATCATTAATATACACAAATAATGATGACACAGTACATGGGCATTACTTGCATGCACCACAACCTATACTCTGTCTAGCTTGAAGTATGAAGTAGCGACGCGGGCGTATACACTGAACCGACTTTCAACGCGCGCGTAGGTAAATCACAAGCGCACTGCCACTGAAAGGCGGCACTGGGTGCACGCGCACGTCGCCACTTCATACTTCAGACGAGACAAAGTATACGTAAGTTTTGTCAAATTTGGATATTGGGATCTGTTCACATTTTTAGTTGTAAGCAGCAACCTTGTTTGAAAAGCAGAGAGAATGTTAAGAGAGACTTTGCACAGTATTCCTGGGAAATAAAAGCAGAAAACTTGGTAAGAGAAAAGGGGGAGGAAAAGGTTTGTCACAGGTTTTCACTTATGAATTCAATTCAGAAACTTTAACAGAATTCTGTGAAGGGTTTCCAGATTCATATTCATATTTCAAAATCCAATTCATGTTGTTCCTAACAAACCTAATCAAAACAAAAAAATCCAAAGGCATGGTTGTGTTACCCAACATGAAAGGAGTTACTGAGAAGGTCTCTAGAATCATGAAAATATAAGACATTGCTACTGCCATGAGCCCTCATACAACCCTCAGACGTGAACTTTTCCAATCCAAAGACAACTGCGATGACCACAACACCACCCACACCATCTATATATGAAACTTCATAAAGTTATATAGGTGAAATGGGATGCAAATTTGGTACTCGCTTGGATGAATATTGATTGGAAGTGTAACAATATAGAAGCAAAATCGCCACCTGCACATCTCGGCAGGTATCTCTCTCTATCACCAACAAATCATGTCATCACGGAATCACAGAATACATAGTAGAATTTGTAAACACTAATCATGTCATTGCATGGGACAATGCAAAGGTCATAGGCATGGAGGAAAACAAATTCAAGAGATGGATTAAGAAAGCAGGGGATATATATGAAAAAGGAGGGGCACCACCATGAATAGAGATGAAGGACAGTATCAATTGTCTTACATTTATGATGAGTTACTGGAAATACCTAGAAAATCAACTCTACGGTTTCCAAGAGAAACAGCGTCATACACACATGAAAAAAGATGCAAAATTACTATTTTCATAAACCAGGTTACTTGTACATGTTTGACTCAATATACCTCTCCCACTTAACATTTTTAAAAACATACCGATCCTATTTTTTAAAGCCTGTTATGCCAAGTAATCTTTATTTTAGGCCTAATAAGAATGAATTATGCATAAATCGAAAGATGATAGACCGAGATATTGCTATCACAGAATTGTGTGTCTTCCTGACGTTTTCTGATACCATACTCAATTTGATACCGCACTCCATTGAAACTTTGTTGAGAAGGAAAGATTGCATGTAATCCCATCCCATGCACATTATCAAGTTTGAACAATATTTCACTTTGCCTACAATATGCTTCAGCTGCCTAGAAATTTGTTTTGTGATATACTTTGCTTCTGTTTAAAAAATGGAGTACAGATTATCTTAGTACAAGATAAAAAAATCATATTTTAATCTCAGCATAAGTTTTGCATACTAGACCAATATTACACCTTAGAACATCTGCCATGTTTTAGTATGAAATTTCATCCATGTTATTAATACATATATTCAAAGGGTTTTTTTCAAAGTCAAAGGGGCACATGTGTGTATATCCTGATGATTTTTTTCTGTTAATTTATACTTTATTGGTTGTAATGAGGATGGTTTCAGGTTTAGGAAAAGAAACCAGAAAAGAACACTACAAACTGAATTTTAAACTGCTTGCTGACTTCAACTTGTTTTGTACATTTTCCAGGAGTGTGCCCTCTATATATTTAAGTAGCACCTTTTATCAGCAAGGATGCAGGGTTTAAATTATATTTTACATAGGCAGTCCCATGACGGGGAAATTTGACTTTTCTATTTCATGAGGGAGCATAATATAATGTGGCCAAATTTTGACTTTTCTATTTCACAAGGCAAAGCAGAGTGGAATGGAACGGTCAAAATTTGACCAAATAATATATTGTTATTATATTGCACAGATTTAGGCAATCAACATTTGTTTTATATCATGATATCACCCGGTTTCTTTTCATGCCATGTGATAGTAAAAACTATCACATGGCTCAAAACACTGTAATCATTCACAGGTAGTAGCCACAGGATTAAAACATCTTCTGGCTCACAAATATGTCACAAATATGTCACTACTTTTGCAGAAATTGAGTCACACTCATCAGGCTGAGAGGATAGGATATCACTTTATATGCTATCAGTGCTATCAGTACCGACGTGTTGGCTTAGTGGTTAGAGCGTTCGC
Source organism: Ophioderma brevispina (assembly GCA_023653785.1). Taxonomy (NCBI): domain Eukaryota; kingdom Metazoa; phylum Echinodermata; class Ophiuroidea; order Amphilepidida; family Ophiodermatidae; genus Ophioderma; species Ophioderma brevispina. The sequence goes on from JAMKCH010010870.1 coordinate 15,329, forward strand.
CTCACAGTCGGGAGGTCGCGGGTTCGAACCCCGGCCGGGTCATACCAAAGACTTTAAAAATACATCGCGGTCCCCGGACCGCGAGTGTCGTCTGCCGTCGCGGTTTGTGAATGGGGCCAGAGGTCACATGAGGTCACATGAGGTCACCAACATGTCACCCCACCCCACCCACTCCTTTCCACCAAGTTACATCATCATAGCCCCTATGAAACTCAGACAGCATGCATTATATTAAGGGTTTACATTTTGACCGGCCAAAGGTCACCTGAGGTCACCAAGGTCACATGAGGTCACCAACATGTCACCCCACCCCACCCCCTCCTTTCCACTAAGTTACATCACCGTAGCCCTTACGGAACTCATACGGCATGCAATATATTAAGGGTTAACATTTTGACCACAGACACACACACAGACACACACACCCTCACAGACACACACACACACAGACACACACAGACATACGCCAGAGTAATCCCTATGTGCCTTCTGCAATTCTTGCAGACGACACAAAAATGGTACCAACTGCCTTCTTGTCAGGCGCTCGGCATTTAGAGAATGGAGTAGGGAGTTAAAGACACTATCAGTGATTTGAAAAATATTTCAAATTTGCAGGAAGCGCTTAAAAGTGAAGGATAAGGCTGTATAATTCTCCTAAGTTTTTCCAACTGAAGAATTGACAGAAAAGGGAGAAAACACCAGTGTTCCAAGATACAATTCTCCATTCAATTACGTGTTGTAGTAAGTGTCCGAACGGACAGTAATGACTAAAATTTCCGATTTTGTCCTTATTAGGCTGCTTCTGGTTTTATCATTTGAAGGATATGTTAGGATACCTATACTTGTTGTATATATGCAAAAATCTGATTTCTGATGATTTTTTTGAATTTCTGATTTAGCAAATAACTGATAGTGGCTTTAACATGCGGAGCTACATAACCCCCTACTGTAGCTTTCACTGCATTGGCAGACACGTGGCCTCGGGTTATGGAAAACGTGATAGGCACCGCCCTACGCGCCATTCGGCGGGGGAAGGATTTAACTTTAACTTACATGCTATCAATCAATCCATTATAACAAGGCATTAAACGACATCACCGATGAATTTGACAAAACAAAGAACATCTTTTCTCAAATCTAAGAGCTCTGTTCACAATATTTCATCATATGATGCACTAAAAATGGCTGCCACTGCTTATCATTGCAGGTGTTGAATTTTGCACCTTTGCTTTTTAACACCTAGACTAATAGGCTATGCTCAAATATGAAATCAACGTGTGAGTGCAAGAAGTTCATAAGTGCAATAGCTGCCATGTGATACATTTGTGTGCTGCCACATATTAGGAAGACTTCTGATCTTTTCTTGAGGCAGTGGCTCTTGAAATAGTTCTTCAGGCAACCGTGTTGCCTGAAGAACTATTTCAAGAGTTACTGAACAAAGACTTGGCATAATAGTATGTTTGATGGGAATTTCTGACAAATGGCAGCTATTGCACTTAAGACCTTCTTGCAATCACATAATGAAATGTAATACGTTCTGCAATAAAAATGTGCTAATAAACAGAGCAAGAGGAAAACCTGAAAAACCTGTGATGTGAAATTAATGGGGTAGTTCAAATTTGAATTTTGATAATACTGAGTTTGTCGTTTGATAGTACATGGCGATGTCTTTCAAATTGCATTATGGAACCCAATCATTAGCATGTCACTCGATCCTAAATGTGTAAGTCAGTATCATATTTTGTGTGCTTTAGCAAATTTGAGATATGGTTAGGCAAAAAGACGGTAGTGCTGGCGCCGATTTACACTCTGCCACAAGAACAAAAATTGATTACGGATTTCTGAAGTGCTACCATTAGAAATTTTCACTGAAATATTTTGTCTTGTTGAGCATTTGTAGATTGGATCATCTTACCAAACTTTTGTGCAATTTTCTAGAACTTAACAGTTAAGTATCTAGAAATGGGGTAAATGGGTCTTATGGTGAAATAAAAAGCCACAAAATGCACTTATATTTTGGCAGTATTTGAGTATTGTATTGAGAATGTTCCCCCAACCCCATGTTATAACACTTGCATCTCATCTCCTTTTAAAACCCCAATTTGCTTGAAGTTATTATTATTTTTTTTTTTTTTGCATTGCTCTATCGGAATTGTAGAAAACCTCACAGACTAATTTCTGATTTCATGTTTAGCACAACCAGTCTTAAAGTTCACTGTCAGCACCCTTATTTTCTTGAATATGCAATTTGCATATACTACACAGAGATATCTGTGACCCATGCTATGGTTTCCTGAGTAGGTAATTTTCCTTACTTTCTGGACTACTGACACATACAAAATGTGATTACACAACTGTAACTACACTGACGCCCTTGTAGGCAGATCTTATTATTAGTTCTACCAGGGTAACCAGCTACTCTCCTCATTGGATTTCCTTAGAAACCTGAGCCCTGGGATAGGTAGTACTGGTTACCAGGATGCTAGTAGCAGGCCGTTAAAGGAAACCTGACCTGACAGGTAAACCTGACCTGTACCGGGTATACATTGTTTGACAACTTGAATTAGGCTGTAAATCTCTGAGTAAGTAACAAAATGTGTGACAGGATCGCCAAAGGTGCATATTGAGGGTGAAGCCCTTGGTTGAGCGAAGCGAGGCATCATTTCGCAAATAGGCATAGTTCTGTGCAAGCATAATGTGTCAATCAAAGTTTTTAATATGGTCATTATGTGGGGGGATGTACCTACTAATTACTAGTGCCAACATTAATCTGTCAACCGAACCCTTTCTTTAACCACAATACGAATGCCTGACAGTAACATAAAACAATGCCACCAGACGATAGTATCACATTTGTCAAACCGCAATGCATATGCACAGTGCCCTTACATGGGTGTCATTTTCATTGCCCAATCAGTTACCATGATAGTTACGGAAGATTTATCCCGGAAACTAAAGAAAAATGAAACAAACAAAATACGTGCAGAAAGGTGATGCGCAATGAGAGGGCGCTATAGCACATCCTTGACAGGGACTGTAGCAACTAAAAACAAAGTGCAATGCCTTGTTGAAAGGCTGTGTGTCAGCTGGCCTTTTGCTGTCAAAATTTAGTCTCAAAATCCTATCAAACTTTTTTAAGTGTACACAAGATCTGGCAAAGCTTTGTATGTGAAAGGAGGTTAATCCTTTGAACACGGCAAGCGACTACAGTCGCTCAACGGTCAAAATTTGTCAAATTTTGTTTCAAAAGGTCAAAATTATAATTTTTCCAGTGGCATGTTCAGAATCAGCATGAAAAATGCATCTAAATTAGTCCAAACAAGCCTAGTCTTTGCTGATATTCTTTTTAGATGGCTTTCCAAATGACTTGCAAGCATTTGTGACGCCATCTCTAAAGCCACTGACATACGTGCTATATTACGTATACAGAATTGGCCCGTGTCGAAAGGGTTAACATACTGTGCAAGAGATAAGGAGGGCCATCCATCCAATCAAGTGAGAACCTGTAAATAGACCACATTTGATCTTATAGCTATTACTTGTCATGTGTGGTATACAATTTCAATTTTCACAGATATACACACATGAAATCATGTCAAGGGCAGGAAATAAGGGTTAGTTTACGAGAAACCTTACGGAGACAAGTATGATCCAAACGAAAACGACACCTCAATTGTGACACACAAGCACCCGGAGAGCAGGTTGCCAGCAGTGCTGAATGTCTGAGACATGCTGAGGACATGATGTGTTGATTACATCGTCCTCTGCACCCACCATGAAACAGCTGCTTGAAGACCTGAAAACAAGGGCTTCCTGAATTGAGGCCCTTTCCACTTGACATAAAACTGGGGGAAATACATATTAAAGTAAAACCAAAGAATTGTCCCAGATTGTCATCACAAAATATGTAAGACTGGAATTTACCTAAAAAGTGTGCACCTTACAGGTGCATGCTACAATCTTGTTCATAAGTCCTTGGAACACTTGTTAATATTGGCAGCTATGCAAAAGATAGGCTTGAAACGCATTGTAACTATAATTTTTTTTCTCCATCCCCGTCCCCTCCCAAGTCAGTGTTGAAAATAATATGAAGCGAGATTGACCAGGTGTATCATGCTTATGCAACATTGAATTGAGGGGGTGGGAACCAATTTTGCACAGAGTGTTCCAACAATTATGAACAAGATTGTAGGATAGGCATAGTACCTGCTTGTGCTTTGCATTTGGCTCAGACTTCATATTAGACCAGTTCTGATGAGCAAATATTAATTGAGAGCAACACTTCAGGACATTGAAAACTTAATCTACATAATGAACCAACTGTTACGGATTGTTACTCTTGCCGACAGCAAAAGTAACAAAACTAATTGTCATATTGAAAAATCTTGCTCTGGTATGACTGGTATAAGGATTTAAAACTCCTTGTGCCCAGACATGGTACTCATGCTGACAGACAAGGTAACAAAATTAATATTCTTATTGAAAAATCTTGCACTGAAACTTTTTTAGACATGTTTGCTCTAAGGATTTCAAACTCATTATGTCTTGACATGTTACTTTGTTCTCCAAGCAACTTCGAATCACTACCCAAAAATATACCTAAAATGAAACAAATTTGCCACCCTTCTATATACTTACCTCAGTATTTATATCTGTGACATTAAAACCACAATCAGTCATATTTTTCCAAAATCAAAATGCTCATTTTGTCTCTAAATTGCTAGTGTTAGGTCATATTAACACCTTATATTACTGTTCATTGTGAAAAACAGACACTTAAGCATTTTAAAGCGGTTCTGAAGATACCATTTACGACTGTTTCTGTACCTAAAAAAAGTCAGATCCCGACTTTTATTAGTAAACAAAACATAAAGATCATCATTTCTTGACAAATACGGCGTGTTACGCTTAGCCACTTAGAGGTCTTTACTACAACAATTTCCAACACAACAGTGCAAAAAATGCACTTTGATGAAAAATAGGGGGCGCTGTTTGTTACCTTTGAAAAAAATTCCACGATACGGGCTTAAAGATGAGATTTAGTATTTTAAACAATTATATTATAAAATTAATTATATTATAAAATTAAAGCATCGTTTTCTATAGGGATGATTGCGAGAGCAGGCAAGTTCAGGACAAGGTTTGCGGTTTTCTTTTGTACTTGTTTGTCCAATAAACCTTTGAAACGTTCTCAGTAGATGGTCTACAACCGACCAATGCAAATTGAGAGGAATTCGTATCCTAAAAAAATCTCCTCCTGTCACTTTAATTTGCTTACCCTTCTAATAATGAAAAATGGCATGGAAGGCCTAATGCATACTGCCCATTCTTTATACCTGTATCAACTGCTTGAAAATCTGATCATAATTGAAAAGCCCCCTTTCATATTACCAAAATGTTCATAAAAAAAGACTGCTTTGATATACCTAAGAAGCTAAAAACGATACCCTTCTAGGCCGCACATCCTGGTATGCCCCCAATCCCCCTTCCCAGAGCAATACACAATATTGAGAGCCAATTGTACCCTTGGTTCTACTTCATTAACCTCCTACATATTACTCCCTGCTGGGAATGACGGACCGGCTCATTTGCTTCACAAAAACCCCAGCATTTCTTTCACCTTGAAACATTTCCGTCCTACAAATGAGCCTCCCACTGTAATTGAATCTCGTCTCACTCATCTGACACTAACGTTGCTTGCAGAGTACGCAATGTTGTAATTCAGCATATTTCATCATTACTTATGATGGCATATATGACAAGCCACATTGACATGTGTATTAAGCTTGATAAGTTGAAATGACAATAAGGATATGAAGGATCTCGTGTTTGAACAGTACTCACTCTTCTACAGACGTGTGACCTTTTGCATGGTACGCTATCATGTTTTGTTTTTCTAAAAAATTCTTTTGATAGATTTGTTTATCAGCAACATCTAATTGTATCAAATGTATAAGATAGAGAAGTTATGACTTTAGGACTACATGGTGGGGTTCAATCAAAGTAGCCACATGTTCATATGGGCAGTCTCTTTCAAAGGGTTTTGACTAACAGATGAATGAGCATAACTTTGTTCAAGTTATCTCCAGAAATGGGTCCATCCAAGAGTTTGGCAAAGGCATTTTACAGCTGTATGAAAGAAATTAAAATTAAAATGTTTACGAGTGGATCCACACAAAACATTTGATTAAGAGCATGAAAGTCCTGCCAATATAGGAATGATGTTATATCAGCACTACTCTTAAGTTTACTTAAAATAGGCATCAATGATGAACTCAAAACCACGCAAATGCAACCCCTTAACGGTTATTTCCCCCTGTAATATTGCACAGAACTAGTCCAGTGTCAAGAATTCAAATGAGGGTTATACAGATTTATTCAGTCAGGCACTTAAATCCTTCACTGAAGTCTTGACACTAGACTAGGTTTGAAATGCAATATTACAAAAAAAGAGGTCTTTAACATGCAAGTCCAGTGCCAGAAATCTTCTAAAAGGTTTCACGGCTTTGTGCATGCCAAAAATAGGAGTTCACCGGCATGTCCGAGAGCAGTAAGAGCAACCTATAAAAGAGCAACTATTCCACCCACATTACATAACAAAAATGTAATCAAAAGTAATTCACAAAACAGTTTGAGTGGCAAATAAGCTTAGCTCAGACATTTCCAAAAAATCTCTCCGGCACACAAATTTTATCAAATTCTCCCTGGTGGCTACCGTTAACATAATCTTTGAAAACCATAATTGGAAAGGTATACAAAGTAAAAACAATCATGGAGAAGGATCCGGGAGCTGTGGGCTATACATTATGCCGCTAATCACAAATGCATATATCTCGGTGCATACGAGGACATCGTAACATTAGCATGCACCGAGGGCATATAGATGAAATACGTATTAAAAGTGCTTCTTGCTAACTATAAGCTTATGAATGGGATCCAGGGTTGAGCATCTCTCTCCATGTGAATGAGACGTATTCGATTGATTACGGGCACATGCATGAATCCAGCCTCCTACTACGGTTCTACTCAATTATTTTGATAACTATACGGCAAATGTTTGTTAAGTAGGGTGTGGATCATGGAAATTCTATGTGCGAAGTAAAACATCTCATCAACAAATTTTGTAAACATTATCTGTCCATTGGCACATATGAGATTCTGGCCCGAAATCATGCTCCAGGACCATAAGCAGTTAAATTATCTCATACAGTCGGGGATAAGCGCTCAATGGGGCGATCGCCCGATTGAGCGACAACGGCTAATTGGGCGATATTCACCCTAAAAATCATAAACACCAATTTTGTTAACACCTCGGATTATAGTACATATTATATCACCTTTTAATCCTTCAGTAATGATTCTGTAAACATCCAAGTTCAAAGTGCATAAATCGAACTCAAAAGCTGCTGGATTACTTTCCAATGGCATTTTGGATGTGCATCGCCATATTGTTGCTACTGCTCATGCGCAGAGCCTTTTCGGCCTTTACTGCGCATGTGCAGAAGCCACCGCTTCACATTTCAGATTAATACGCACCGCGATGTCAAATTCTTCTGTCACTCCTTGCAGAAAAGTTATTGTTTTTTAAACCTTTGTATCCAGAAGATGAGGCTATAGTTGGACACAAATCATATGCAAATTGACACATCACTCATTTTTGGACTATATTTCAAGATGGTGACTGGGGATTTCCCTGAAGTTGATGGAAACGAAATGATTTTCTGGCAATGGTGCGTTCTCAAAATGTAAGTTTATTTTCTAAAAAATCCCAACTTTTACCTAATGTAGCAGAAAAAGTGCATGATGAAATTTTTTTGGTCCACTGAGATTTTAGATATTTGTATTTAAAGTAAATTGGCAAAATAATTTTTTGTGAAGAATTTGCCTAATGTTGTGAAGTCACTAAATTTATAGTAAAAATAGCAAACCTCGCCGAATTCGGCGATACAAAATCGCCGTATTAGGCGAGGTCATTTGATTAAGCGACATCGCCCGATAGAGCGCTTATCCCCGACTGCATAAGGCAGCTATTTATTATTTTCTACTTCAATCACCAACTCTGATGTTTTCATTGCAATCTCTAACTCCCCCAAAAAATAATAGAGTAAAATTTTGTACCACTCGAACCCAAGAGTTTTGGATTATGAGACGAGCACCTACACACGCACGGCACGCATTTCAAACCGGCAGAAAGTCGTTCTTTTGTAAAAATAGTCTTTAAATAAACACATTAAAGGAATAACACGCACACATAATCATGAATAGCGCCGCTATTTGACTGGTTGAAAATATATGCTCCAGGAGCAAATTATTGGGGCAAAATCTCGCATTAGCTGTCCATTGCCTTTAATAATATGTCAATTTCTATTGACAGCTTGCAATTCCCAATTGGGTTTTTTAACTGTCACTGAGATGACCAAATGACCATTTCATTAGCCCAGCCAGCGGCATAACATGGCCATTATGGGGGACTGGGTTACAGAAAATGACCTAACAGTACAGATAAATATGGAGTGTGTCAGAAAGTGAGCTTTGCCTCAGGCAGTAAACAGTCAAATGATGGTAGACTTCTACAGGTGTTATGCTGGGGCACTTTTTGTTCACATCAAGGACTGAGAAATGAGTTATTACTGGCCTTTTCTGGGTTAAAAGTTGGTAAAAAAGACATGTTATAGAATGGCTCTTGTAACAATATGAATGTGCAGGGGGACTCCAGGTAGACAAGGATGAATATTTTAGTCTAGCAGATTTCATGATTCCCATGCACCCCCCTTAAAACAAAATTCTAACATGATTTTTATAATCTTTAGGACATCTCCTTAAAGAAGTTTGATGTTACCAAATAAAATATTGTCCAGCATAGGGTCCGTTTGGCTGCCATCTTGAATCTAAAGAGATCAAAAAGTGGTTCAATTTAATTGAAAAGGTATCTCAAATGATTTGTCTCATCATAAGGAATCAGAAAATATGTAATTTGGCAATTTGTGATGTTTAATTACCGAGATATGGGTGAAAATGTGATAAAGGTCATTGAACTTTTGATTGGTTAATTGTACAGGGGCCAAATTTTCAAAATGCTTCAATCTTGACAAAATTGATATCTCAGTAACTAAACATCACAAATATGCCAAAGTACATATTTTCTGATTCCTTAGGATGAGAGACGAATCATTTGACATACCTTTCAACTAAATCGAACCACTTTAAATGAATGATCTCTTTAGATCCAAGATGGCCACCAAACAAACCCTGTGGGACAATATTTGATTTTGGTAACATAAAAATTCTTTTCAGATCTAACACCTATAGACGATATCTATCGCTCCTCTACCAACCCTGGCTTGTTAAGCTCAATTGGCAAGAGCACCGTGCTAGTAATACGATGGTTGCCGGCCAAGCGCACATTTTTTTTCTTTTTTTCCCAACACTTGTGTGCCCTGGCTATCTTTAGGGAAAGATTAATATTCATGAATTATGCTGAATAAAATTGAGGAAGTTGAACTTGAAATTAAATCCACACCTGAGTACCTGAATAAATATCAGCAAGCAGTCCCCCTGAGATTTGAACCAGAGACACTTTGCACCACAGGAAAGCAACCTTAACCACCCTGACTTGGAGCGTGTTTCTACTGTCGACACGGCAAAAAGCGGCTTTTGCTGACCCGCTATGGACCCGGCTTTTTCCGCTATCTCGGCTGTTTCTATTGAAGGGACATACTGGTATGTGGCATGCTCGACTGCACTTACCGCTATCATAATTTCGACAGACCCGGCCGGGGTCACAATATTTCCCCCTGATCCATAGAAACTTCCATGCATTTCTTTCTCTTGAGGTGTGTTTCTGTTTAACATGTAGGCCTATTCCTTTCACATTATTTATCATACAGTCCTGAGTTATTTTGTATTTCTTTTAATTACTATGTGTGAATTACTACTGGTGAAATAGCAGTATGCAACACAGCAAAAAACCTTCTCAGAGCAGGTTTGATTTTGCCGTACCACGTCGCGATAAAAGAGCGGGTCGGTCTTTTTCTACTGAGCTGGATAACAGATCGATCTGTGTCAGACGCGGTAAAAGGCCCCAGTAAAAAACACGCTCATAGACATCTTCTTCCAAAGTAAAGTTATCAATTGCAAACAGAAGAAGTTGCAGTGCTGAAATATTTAATCTTCAGAATTGAAGTGATTGCATATGGAAACGAGTGTCATCTGCCGTCGCGGTTTGTGAATGGGGCCAAAGGTCACATGAGGTCACCAAGGTCACCAACATGTTACCCCACCCCACCCCTCCTTTCCACCATGTTACATCACCGTAGCCCTTACAGAACTCATATGGCATGCAATTTATTAAGGGTTAACATTTTGACCACAGACACACACACAGACATACTACCAGAGTAATCCCTATGTGCCTTCTGGAATTCTTGCAGATGACACAAAAAGTCTATTATGTGTGCAAAACTGGTTAAAGCAATGGCACTATTTGTACCTTGGGCCAGATAGTTCGTGCAGCTTCTTTCCCCATTCTACATCAATGAGCGTGAATAAAAACTTGATGAAAGGCCTTGCAGGGGCTAATTTTGGAAAACAACTACTTTTATTTGTAGACTGGCATTCAATTTGCAGTGGTATACCTACTTTATTTGTATTTGAGTTCTAAACGAGGGAAAGGAATTCATCCACGTGTGTAAAAAAGTCTCTCCAACTTACCCACAAAGGTTTAGACTTTTTTCCTAATCTGAATCATTGGATGAAGAGTTGTATGCATGGTTTGGGTAGAGATGGACCTATTTTAGTCAGGAACAGAATAAGGCGACCAATTGTGCGTCTGACGTAATTTGACCATGCAGAACAAATGTCGGCCGTGAAGAATAATCTGTGAATATTTAAAGCTGATTAAAACAGAAAGTTTACTTCAGAATTAGGGCATTTTTTGACATTTTAAATCATATTTTGTTCTAACAAGCCCCACCCATACTACACATTCAAACCAATCACAGTCCGCCCCGTGCTGATTGACAAACCTTACGCGCAATTGGTTGCCTAATTCTGTCCTTGACTTTAGCATATGCGTATCCAGGTTAGTCATTTGTTGGCCATTCCCAGTTAGTACAAAGAAATTAATTTCCTGATAAAACCCAAAAATGCTCTGGTTGCAGGGACAAGAGTGTATAAATAGCTGTCTTTCTTTCCTATTTAACTTTGCATCTTTTTGTGGGGGCGCTTTGCACCTCCTTCCTTCCCACTGGCTATGCCACAGCTTCCAAGAATCTGGAAGTATATCCATACATTTTTTTTGCAAAAAAAATTGGTCTCATAGTTATACCCAAGATGCAGATTTTGCAAATTTGCCATTTTCTCTTTTTTTTTGGGGGGGGGGGTGTAATTTTGAATCCAGATTGACAACATTTAATGCTTAATTTTCTGACAAATTTTGCTTTTACAAAACAATTTCAAATTAGAAATTTTACGTTCTGAACTGCCTGTAAATGGACAACAATTACAACACATAGCCCTATGTTACTGTTGATAGAAACATATCACAAAAACATGTCATCACACATCAAAAACAACTGGAATCGGGAAAATTTCCAAGGGTTTATCTAGGTTATATCTTTCTCAGGATCAAGGTTTGGGAACAACTTTTACTGTTTGTCCAATTAACTTAAATGTTCGTTTTTTATTACTTATTCCAAAACTTTTCCAAATCATGAAAGAAAAGTTGTTATTCATCATTGGACTCAACAAGACCATTGGTTTCCAACTTGAAAACATATTTTCTTCTATCTATTTTTATTCAATTTGAACTGATGGCAAACGACAACAAACTGGGTCCAGGTGAATATCAACTTTTGACTCTGAAACTTTGATGGCAAACCCATTCACGAATTAGGGGTGCTTCAAAAGCATTTTCACGAACAACTATTGATTTGTGGTCCTTTGCTTTGATTTCAGTTATTTGCACATGCATTAATGCATGGGCATATAAATGCATCGTTGAAGACACAAGACAAAAAATAATCAAATGTCAATGGTCATCAACAAAAGGTTAAATCTATAATTTTTGAGGAGTGCCCCCAATCCACAAATTTGTGAGATTTATGCACAGTTGTGTTGGTAATTGCTCAGTAAACTATCACTATGAGTTACAATATGCTCATCCACCAAGGACACCGTTCAGTGGGTTGTACTTGTACATGCATTGACATGAACTGACATTGTGTGATATGGGTATCATATATCATACCCAAACACCAGGGGGTGTATTTTCTAAATACATTAGTGAATGGAAGGTACTGAACTGTGCCAAGGGAACTGAGATTTTACCTGCTCATAGTGTATATACCTCTGAATGGTACTGCTCAAAGTGTGTGCATGAGTCATAAAAGAAGGGATTTCGTAATTAGATTTGTGAATCCCCAATCCTAATTCAATGGCAGTGCTGGAAATGTGAAATTTCTGTCTGTCCAATATGAAATAGCACAATTACAAGAAAATGATCCTAACTTGCATGAACCAATGGAACAGCTAATGGATGAGCATGGTGCCATTTCCCAGCTATTATTGGAATGACATCATTATAAGGATTAAAAAAAATATAGTTTGTCTAGGTTCCGACCTTTAGTTAAACAGGTCCAGCCCTGATGAGATTCAAGGTCATCAAGTTCAATGGATCAACCTTACCCAATGCTCCAATTTTGTTGAACTGGAGTCAAATTGTTCACCTTGTCTTATTTTACAATGTTTGCCATTTGGTTTTGTAATTAGTGAGCAAAATGTAACAGGGGTCTACATGTCTATAGGGGTCACCAAAACTTGACCTCAAATTGTGTACAGAGCTGTTACCCAAAGAATTGAAATGAATTTTCTGCTTCGGTATGACCACAGCAAAAAATTGACACCAATTTCAACAAAATCTGAGCACTGGATATTTTTTGGCACAGGATAACCGTGAACCTTATCAAGGTTATAGTCATGTAACTAAAGGTTGGAACCTAGACAAACTATACGTTTTTAATCCTTATAAAGAGACAAATACATTTAAACACAATTTGACTTGATTTCAAATTTACCCCTGTACTAATTTTATACCCCTATTGTACAAAGTTCCCCACATTTTGCCAGAAGTTGAACCCAAAAATTCTGATTCAGCACCCTTCAAACTATAGAAAAACATCTTCAAACATTCTTCCCCAAACTTTGAGAATAGAATTCTCATTTATAACCCTACTAACCCAATTTTCATGTCATGTAGGCACCAACACAATACTAAGGCTAACGGTTTAGATGATAGAAAAATCTCGAATTTTTTGGAAGTCGGGACAAGACTGCAGATCACAGAATGCCCCTTTAATCTGTCAACAACCTCTTTTCAATACTAACTTGGGCAATCCATTTGCAATGAAGCCTAACTCATTTTTTTTTTGATCTCTAAAATAAAAGCCATGGAGTACAATTCTAGTCCCCTGTGCACCATAAGCTTTGATCCTCACATTGCATTCCTTCCAGTCATCAATTGTTTCCTTTCAATTCCTTTCTTTTCCCTGCTGACCTTCAAGGGTATTTTCATGTTTACTTCTTTCTATGTTCCAAACCCATTCCATCTAGTTTAACTTAAAGATTACCGCTAGGTGGATGTAAAGTGAAATTAGACTTAAAACTTTTTGTGGTTGCTACCAGGTCATCGACATCTAAAGAAAAGAGGAAAGCAAAATAAGACCAAGTTTGAATGCCCCCTCCCCGATCACAATTTCAAACTTTTAACTACAGCTGCATCTTAACAAATCACACATGGAAAATACTTTCCCAATGATGCCAGTTTAAAGCGCAACGATCACACTTTCAACAAAATCTGCTAAACCGCCAATGGGGTAGGGACGGATTGCTTTTTTCTCCCTAGGTGTATGTGCAGGTCTGGGGCCCCCCGGGGGGTTGAATAATATGGGTGTACCTTGTGTATGTTATAGTCCCTATACTTGACGCAAGAAGGTGGGAGACCAAAAAGTCATAAGCCCGTTCTGCCTGCATGGGAAGGCACTTGAAGCTAAGTGACAGTGGACCCAACCTCACAAAAACTCCAATATCGGCAGTATACGGTTGCCTAGGATGCCTTATCAAAGGCATAGGTCTAAACACTTTCAGTCTATAGACAAATATATTGAGTTTGGCTACTCTTAACTCTTCTAGAAAAAAAAAATTGACTTTTTTGGGGACATGTTGACCTTGTTTGACATTTCCCCACCCCCTGTAAGACCCAGGGGAGGTCCTATGAGAATGAATTAATGGTTAGTAGGGGCTTGTCACCTCCTACAAATTATACTTAAGTGGTACTCTAGCTTCATCGGGAAACACAGTTTTATGGCAAAATGTTTACTTTTTTGTGAAATGTTTCCTCTTTTTTTACATGTCCCCACCCCCTGTCAGACCCCTGGGGAATGAATTACATGGTAGTAGGGGCTGTGCCCTTCTACAATTATACCTAAGTTTGACTACTCTAGCTATCTGGAAACAAGGTTTATGGCAAAATGTTTAACGTTTGGGGAATTGTGACCTTTTTTGACATTTCCCCACCCCCTGTCAGACCCAGGGGAGGACCATGGGGGAATGAATTACATGGTTAGTAGGGGCTTGTGCCTTCTACAATATATTTTAATGTTTAGTTACTCTAGCTGATCTGGAGGAAAAAAGTTATGGCAAAAATGTTTACCCTTTTGTGGAAATGTTGACCTTTTTTGACATTTCCCCACCCCCTGTCAGACCCAGGGGCGGACCCTGGAGGAATGGATATTACATGGTTAGTTATTTTTTTTTTTTTTTTTTTGGGGCTTGTGCCCATTCCTACAATTTGTTAACGCTTTGGGTACTCTAGCTCATCTGGAAAAAACGTTATGGCAAAATGTTTAACTTCTTGGTGAAATGTTGACCTTTTTTGACATTTCCCCACCCCCTGTCACACCCAGGGGAGGCCCTGGGGGGGAATGAATTACATGGTTAGTAGGGTTGTGCCATCCTACAATATATCTAAGCTTGGGTTAACTAGCGGATCTGGAAAAAAGTTAGGCAAAAGTTTCCCTTTTTGGTGAACTGTTGACCTTTTTGGGACATTTCCCCCCCCCCCTTCAGACCCAGGGGAGGACCCTGGGGAATTGGATTACATGGTTAGTAGGGGCTTATGCCATCCTACTATTATCTAAGTTTGGATATTCTGCTCATCGGAAAAAAGTTATGCAAAATGTTTACCTTTTTGGGTGTCGCGACACACACCCACATACATCCTTAACATACATACATCTACATCCAGACATTGCCATTTCATAAGCCGGATTTTTGCCGCGCAATCCGCCAAAATATGATTCCTTCATTTGCTCCTCAATAATATTCCAGGACCTTGGATAATACAGATATTTTTACACACAAAAAATAACAAAGCACAAAACAATAATGAGCTTTTAATATGAAATAAAGACATCCAGTAATTTGTAGGCCAAAATTTGAGTTTGTCGCAATTATAATCAACAATGTTGTACTAATGACTACACAGACACATATTCAGTGATATTAAAACTAAAAAGGTCTAACACTGACCAAAAAGGTCTCATACTGGTCAAACGGGTGGATGCCATGGGCATCAACTCTGGACATCTGTTTTCTGTGTTTAACGCCTGATCCCATTGTTGCTGAAAAAAATCTACTCTGGAGTATTTTTATTATAAATGCATTCTGTTTATCATAAGGGCATTGATTTGGGCGTCAATCATTGTCAGATTGAGGACTAATTTAAAAGCTTTACAACCCTGCAAAAATATCAATTTTGAAAATTTGAGGGTGCACTATTTTAAAAGTGGCGTGCTTAAAAATGTGCCATTGATACAATGTGGCAAGCAAATGCTTGCCTTCCAGACCAGCTTTAAGGCAGTTGTGCATGGACTTACAAAAATTCTGCTAAAGATAGGTGGAAATTTTCACAATGCTTCCACTGGAGGTATTTTTTAATTTTTGTTTAACTTAAGTTTTGGGGTTAGGAATAAGAACTTTGGGTTAAGGCTTATTATTAGGGTTAGGGTTAGACGTTAACTTTTAAGGGTTGAGATTTGGATTAAATGGGCACTACCTGATCATCAGCCCTCGACCCCACCACTCACCAATCACTGAAAATGTTTATATCAATTAAAATCATAGTATTTTTCTCCATCTCACCCTTAATGACATTTGACCTTTAATGAACCTTTACCTCAACATAGGCCCACGGCAACATTACCTAAACAAGACCAAGTATGAACTTGGAACCCATTTTTACTACACTAAGTTATGTTGTAATTTATGTTCAGACTAAAGACTACTATTAGCAATATGCAGATTAAAGGGCCTGGGTCCAATCTTCTAATATCTCATCCCTAAATCCCAGATTTATTGGAAGTGGTAAAATTTTGCTATCTTGGTAGGAAGCTTTTTTTTGTTCTCATTTACCATGTGAAATCTTTGTGTGCTTAGATGTTTGGTTTGTATGAGCAAAAGGTGCATCATTTTCTTTGATCGAATATGAATTTTACAAATGCTCTATGGGGATTACAAGATCAGTTTTAGCTTTTGGGTGAAGGCCCTTCTATCATGATTAAAACTTTGATATAATTAACAGGTTCATCCCCCCCCTTTAAGATATGGATTGCAAAATACTCCTTTATTAAAGGTGCACACGATTTGATTTAAAATAACAGGTGCTAGCTGTCCCGAAAAAATGTGAAAATTCTGATTTGGGCACTGGTGTATAGCTTTATATCAAAAATATCCCATCTAATAAGGATTAAGCTGAGAACTGTTTCTTTGGTTACAAATTGTGAATTTATAATTTCGTAATAGAGCAAATACGAAATTGCAGCCTATATTTTCTATTGAAATCAATCATATCAAATCCCCATTTGTTTTCATTTTGAAGTAGTTCTGTAACCAATAAAGGTCAGGACTCTATTCACATCTTTTACTCTATATGAAATCACGACATATCAGCAAAACTATGGATTGACTTGCAACTCGCGTGGCCCCTTTAAACAAACATAGCGTCATTTAATATAACTTGTAGGGTGGGCATATGACCACCTTTTTTTCAAACGAGTGAGATCTTTGGGCCTTTTACTGTCCCCCCCCCCCCAACAAAATGATCTGATAAGCTTTTATTCATATTAATGATTTTGATGGTGGTTCCACATGATTTTTAATTGGCTGTAAAGTCCAATGGGGAATTTTTGCAATTTTAGACATTACTTTCAAAAAACAATGTTTATTTCAACCTATTTGGTCAGAAACTCACACACAAATGCCTTTGTATATTCTATAAATATTGGCAAAGTAAAAATATAATAATTTTTCTGAATTTACGAAGAATTCAATTTTACTGAAAATGTCATTATTGGGTGCAAGGCCATGATAGAATAGCCATTGAGCCAGTAGACTTACAAAAGGACTAAGAAATTTCATTGCACGCACTGCTGGCATGCTTCGTAACTCTTTGTATAACTAAAATCAATTATACTTGTATTGAGCCTTTCACAACAATGATACAATGATGTTTCTCATGTTTCTTTGGTATCCCTATACTGATTGAAAGGCTATTCTATCGATTTACTGCTTGCACCCTACAATAACCATTTAATAATAAATAAGAATAATAACAGATATTTATATAGCCGCCTTAGCATTAAGAATGGTCAAAGCGCTTTAACATGGTTTTACAGTTACAACATATTACATAAATCTTAAAGTAAATCTTCACGCTACAATCTGTAAAAACTATCTACAACATATATACGGTAATTAATTTTGGAAAAAGATAGGTTTTCAGTTGCTTTGAAATGGTTTAGGTTTGGAGACATACGCATTGTTGCAGTAACTATCCATAAAAATGGTGCGAAGGGCGGAAAGCTTTGTCACCGGTTTAGAGTGGTATATGTTCTTTTTGAAACCAGAAGATTGCTGTCAGCATGGATCGAATGATACATTGTGTGTTAGAGTTGTGATTGGACATTGAATAGATTGTTAAGCAGTATTTGGTGCCACTTTCATTTTTGCACTTATCTTTAGTGTGGATTTGAAAAATGATCCGGTCTTAACAGGGAACCAGTGGGAGTTTGTTTTAATAATGGTGTATGTTGCTCCCTCCCGGTTTGACTTAAATAGATTCTTGCAGCCGCCCTTGTTTTTGAATAGATTTGATTCTCTCCTTTTTTTCTTTTAAGTTAATACCAATAGTGAGTGAGTTGCAGTAGTCCCGTTAGAAATACAATTATCTTAGACAGCATGATTACATGTCCGTCATCAATGTACGGCGAATACGGGCATGTTTTCTGATATAAAAGTTGAGTGACTGGAAGTGTAGAAATAGGGGCAGGACTGACGATCAGAATCACAGTGGAACCGAGATTAACGACATTGTGATGGTACAATTGGAGTTCCGCAAGACATTCAGGATAATTGTGGAAGAGCCTTAAAGTGTGTTTTTTGGAGCCGCAATAAAAAATTCAGTTTGGGGTCCTCATTCAGTTGAGTTATTTATCATATTCATTCCATTTCCTTTTTGTCTTTAACTTAATGCATGCTTCCAGTTGGAATAATGCGTGACGACTATTTCCAGGATTTTTGGATCAAATTCTGTGTAAATTTTGTGTGTCAATCTGCGTATATGTGATAGTTCAGTCCCGCATGTTTTTTATGATTTTTTCCAAGAGGTAAGTATATAACGAAAAGTCCTGGACCTACCACAGAACCGTGTGGTAGGCCAAAACCCATGGTATGGCTCTTTGAAAAATTGCCAGCAACACAAACTCTACTTATACGTTGACGTAGGGAAGACTGAACCCATCTACTCACAGTGGTTTAATGCAAATGTATGTGTTAGTCTATCATCTAAAAATGTCAACATCATAAGTGTCAAATGCTGCACTTAAATCCAGTAAAACAAGGTAAACTTCTTTGTGTCGGTCCATAGAACAGAGCAAATCATTTTTTTTCACTTGAGGAAGGGCTGTTCAGTGCCATGCATAGTCTTGTAAGCAGTTTGGTGTGGATCAAGCAAGTGATTTTCAGACAATGTGGGTATTAGTCGGCATGCGCATTTTTCCCAAAATTTTTGAAAAACATTTGATATTGAGACAGGGCGGGCAATTTTTTAGTTCGTTATGGTCAAGGTAGTTTTCTGATGAGTGGCAAACAAATAGCTGTTTCAAAGCTGTTGGAAAAGTACGCAGACCTGAAGACATATTATGAGAGATGTAAGGCAGCAGTATTGGTGTGAGCATTGTTTAAGTATCCATGTTGGTATAACATCCAATAAACAACTTTTGTTTTTGCAATTGACAGATAATATTTTTCTGACTTCATCCTCTGACACTGCAGGAAATATTCAGATCATCTCTTGATTGTATTCTGGTGGATCATCCAGTTCGTAACTTGAGTTCATTGTGTTTTGAATTGTCAAGGTTGTTTCTATTTTACGATTTTTGTTCCTCAAAGAATCACGAAATGAATCGCTAAGCTCTTTATAATTTTCACAGGCAAGAAGAACTTTTCCTCCTTTATTTAGGAGTTTATGGATTATTTGGAACACCACCTTTTTTTGTCAGCATCAGCCAATTTCTTTGAAATAAGTTTCTTTTGCTTTCTGAATGAGTTTATTTACAATGAGGTGTTGCTCTTATAGCCTTTTTTCTATTTTCTTTCTCTGTATCAGTTTTTTTTCCCACTTTCCCCCGCCACGGCGTATTTTAGTTGCCTCTTTGATTTCACTGTTGCACCATGGAGAGAGAGGCCCTGTATTTTTCTAACTTTTGTAGTGGGTGGTGCATGTTTATCAATGACGCCTTGCAATATATTTTCAAATGTCATTGTAAGCTGTCAACTTTACCATGGTCAAAAGTATGAAGAAGTCAGTGTTAAATAAATCCGATACGACGAGCACATGTTTTATTTTGGAAGTTACGAGTAGTTGAAGTGAATTGTTTAATAGGTGGTTTTGTTTACATACATCAAATAAACAACAAAAAAAAATAGTGATCAGAATTAAGACAATTTACGCACTTACATTTCTTTATATCTCATCATCACATCTATTAATAATATGTTCTTCATAACTGAAACTTGGGGCTATGTGATATGATCCTGTATTATTGCGAAGTCACACCTCCATCATATTCTTTCATAAATAGCTTCCTCGAACTCACACTGGAACTCTAACGGCGAATTGTATACTGTGTTTCAAATCAAATCTAAAATTATCCTCAAATTGACAAATCTCAAACAAATACGTTGACATGCAATTATATTGATGTTTTAAGAGTGTTTCCAATATGTTGTTGTATATAGACCGCCTCCATCCAAAGAAAATGGTATAAGACGAAGGACGTTCGTTTCGTCTGAATTGATGATTTATTTCTGATGTAAATATGACTGCAAAAACAAAATTTGTAAATTTTAGAGACTTTAAATTGCATATTGGATGTTCCCACGGAAAGTACGATGTTGTATCTTTTCATGAATACTCTATCTTCAATTAATATGACCTCAACCTGTATGTGGACCCAACTCACAAGAAGGTCATACTCCTTGACCTGGTTTATTACTAGATGCAATTAGATCTGATGTTGTAAGATGTGTTCAATATGTTTTGTACCATTTTTGTACAAATTGAAGCCTTGTGCCAATTGAACACAATTTTATATTTTTCTTTGGCAAATATTTATAGAATATACAGAAGCATCTGGTGTGTGAGTTTCTGACAATAAGGTGAGAAGAACATGCTTTTTGAATTTAATGTCTAAAATTGCCAAAATTCTACATTGACTTTACCTGCAAAATTTAAAATCCATGGAACCACCATCAAAATTCATTGGGTATGAACAGGCCTTGTTGAACTCGTTTTCAGACATCCAATGGCCATAGAATCCACTCGGTTAAATAGAGATTTGAAATAAAAAGTGTTTATTTTCCACGTCCAATCTTGTGCATGACTTTTTGACCAATTCTTTGATCTCAAATGAAGTCCCCTGACACAGATTAGACACAATCTGGGAAATGGCACCGATTATGTATAGGAATTTGGATCGATCAAGCCCAAATTAATTGGTCTCACTAATGAGTTGCAAATATTGGGCAAGACGCATTCGAGCCCAATATTTTTAAACTCATAGTGA
Organism: Ophioderma brevispina; assembly: GCA_023653785.1. Classification (NCBI taxonomy): domain Eukaryota; kingdom Metazoa; phylum Echinodermata; class Ophiuroidea; order Amphilepidida; family Ophiodermatidae; genus Ophioderma; species Ophioderma brevispina. Next base: position 36,508 of record JAMKCH010010870.1, read on the forward strand.
GCCCAATTAATATTGGGCGCACATCATCCAATTTTAATCATTATCAATCATGTTTTGAATCCGATATTTTCACACACTGGACTCCTCAAAACATATAATCAGTAAAGGAGACACATGGTGTAATCAGGCACAAATAAAAAGAAGTACAAATTGGTCTTGAAGGTCACTTCATGATGAGAGCTTCCATTTGAAATAATTCAAAGTGGGGACAGGAGGTCAGATTGTCTAACCTCTTACTGACCTATCATTGCAAAACTGAGATGAAGAATGAGGGCATTTGGGGTCATAATTCGTGCTTTCTCAGTTCACAGAGATGAGAATTTATTGCCGATTTCTTGCACGCCTGCCTTACGATCTAACCAGTAATTGGTTTTGACATTACGACGAAAAATCTACTAATTGCGTGCGCACCCCTCTTTCCGATAATTTAGGCACAACCTTACAGTGTATTCAAAGATGTCCGAGGATGGCGCCCTCATTTTTCTAATATTTTTTTGTGTACATAGACTAACCTTTCCACCTTTTTAGCCAACAAAACTTAAACCTATCAGAGTGCCTGTAAGGTCAAGCCATGGGATGCTTTCCATTTATTGGGGGATACACCCTGAACTCTTCAAACATAGCACTGAGTTGACAAGATTTTGTATACACTGAAAACCAACCGCTAACTATTAATGTCGCTTTCATTTTTCCTTATAAAATTCTTAAAAACATCAGCAACCAGCAATTTGTTTTTCAAATACGTGTTATTTAAATCCAGTAGGCAGATTTAGGAGGTAGGGTGTTGGGCGCACCCGCACGCGCCCCCTATTTTTTGGCAGAAGGCAAAGGGCGCCGGGCGCCTTGTACATTGCCGACCCAATTTGTTCACTTGGTTTGAAATTCTGAAGAGCAAGGATACCTCATTCTTTGTTTATGTTGTTTGGTGCTCTTGTGCTTTAAAAAATATAGGCGGGAACCAAACCATGAACAACAATTGGGTCTCCAATTTAAAAAGCGAATAGTGCTGGCTCCCCCCCTATTGAGAAGTCCTGGATCCGCCCCTCCCTGAATCCCTAAGCTTTTGAACTTGAATCTCTGTGTCATTTTGCAAAAAGCACTAGTAGTACCTCAGGCCATGAGGGCCATCGACCAATAAGTATGTGGTTGAGGTGTTAGACAGTTGCTCCCCACGCACTGGGTTAAATAGTTTTGCAGTTAGGCCTAGGTAGTTATTGAATTGAAATTTAAACCTCAGGGTTTGAGGCTACTAAAAGGCTTGCTAGGGGATGGGGATTATTGCCCACCAATTATGGCTCATTGATGCAGCCATTTGTGGGGGAATTCAATTGCCCCCATACATAATTTTTGCCACCGGAGCAGAAAGAGAAGAAGTGGTGTATTTAGTGGGGTCACTCTGTCGTAATGCATGCTCATTCTGAAGGAAAATTCAAAGACCCCTTTCTTCAAAGGACATTTTGAAAATTTTAACCCCTATTTTGTGGAAAACCATGGACTTTGCTTTTCAAATATAACTCCATACTGGAAGGACATATTTTAAAAATGAAACGTGTTACCCTACTGGTGCATTGTGTAAAAATAAGGGCATTTTTCAATTGTGGAAAAAACAGGGGAAATTACAGCTCAAAAATGTTGGTAGGTTCTTGAAAATATGCCTTTTTTTTTTCAGTGCAAAGACACTGGTTCCTCTGGAAAACCACCTACCTCCTGAATTTACTTCACGGACAAGTGGGGAAAAGTACCCCGTTTCCACAAAATGTAGAATGAAGCACTGCATGCACAGTGGTGCAATAATATGACTGGCCTACTGGGTGGCAACGCATATCTCTACAGGCTGCACCCTCTTCTTATCATCCGCAGCTTTTTTGTAACAAGACACAACTTCCCAATCCCACTGTCCAAGTCTCAGCTTGTAAACTTCGCGTTTTGGGGGCGCACTAACCGTTTCAAGCAAATGTCCAGCCACTCTTGTTTACCATAAGAGAATCTCTCCAAAAATAGGCCAGTTTTTATCAATCAATGATTAGCCCTCGGACATAGCAACACCGGCTGATAGAAAATCTGGTTTAAAAATAGGTTGTTCCAATACTAATTAAGCAATTTTTATTTTGCATCACTTTCCTAACACATTGAATGCTATATCATTACCGGTAACTGGGGTGGATATCGTCATATAGGTTATCTAAAATAAATCAATGTGTCCCTCAGCAACTTCCAGGGTTAATTGCTGACAGTGAGGCCAAGCATAGAATAGTTAGGACATTCAATCTGACGGGTTGGGGTCTAAAATAGTATGAGAGGTTAAGCAACACACAACAAGAGAAAGGAAAGACTGGATCAAAACGTACTTGGTCCTTAAAACAAGGAATCACCATATCATTAATCTCTTACATCGTCGTCCACATCACATACTGTCCTTATCTGACATTTCTACTTTTTTGAGAATTTTGCATATGTACTTATAATTTTTGTCCTATATTCATAAAGTTGACAATCTTGAAATGACCCTATTATGAGATTTAATTAAGAATTTTGACATAATCTCAAAAAACTACATATCGCGATTTCCATACTGTCTTATGCTTCATTTACACGTAATTTCAATAGGCGGATAATTAACGCTGTGTGTCCAAATCGCATGAATATGACGTGTTTCACAGAGAGATCTATCTGAACGCAGTGAAATATAACAAGAATTAACGTCGTATGTGAAATAACGACTTTTTTGCGTTTCCCCTCGAACTTATGACTTTGAGCTTATTTTCAAGAATACATGGCACTTTCAAAACTAACTTCAAATATTTTTCTTCATATCAATTAAAAAAGTAAATTGTAATGTTTTAATTTCATATACACACATGAAATCTAACCGGTAAATTTCAATGGCGATTTCTCGAAAACGGCATTTCATCAGATAAGACAACATGTGATGTGGGCAACAAAATGATACACCTATGTTCTAACAACTCCTCTTATTAAAACTTGTGCAAAAGTCCTGCTTTTCAAATTTAAGCCACACCAATTCTCTGACCTGCACGAGATAACCACTAGGTGATTGCACAGTAACTACCAAAACCAGAACCAGAATAAAGAAGTTAAAGGGCTATGGTCCAATCACTAATAGCCTCGTCCCCAGAACCCCAGATTTTATCGAAGTGGTCAAAATTTTGGTATCTGAAGCTACTATTTTTCTTATTTACCCTGTGAAAGCTTAAGGCTATTGGATGTTTTGTTTGGATGTTTTGTTTTGTCCTGCCAAGACCGGGACTCGAAGCCGGGACCCCTCGGTCTGAAGTCGAGCGAAAGAGGAATTCCACGTTAGGTCTATTGACACTAATGAGCTTATACCTCGTGACATTATGAGTAAAAATGTAACCCACTTTGGTCGACCAATATTAATTTTACACAATACTCTATGCGGTTTACAAAATCACGTTTTTAGCTCTCACATCAAAACAGGTTGAAATATCGGCGCAAAACTTTACAGATGGGGTTTTGGGGTGAAGGCCATTCTATCAAAATGAAAATTTTATATACTTAAATCAGGTAAAAAGTATCCAAGGGCATATGTCCTGGACTCCTTTCATGACTTTAGATATAGGAAAGCATAGGCATAATAAACTACATAAATCTGGAAGTCTGACCTTGACAGAGCCACTAAAATCAGATTCTTTGACAGGAGGAGATTTTTATGACATACGAATTTCACCCAATTTACACTTGATCGGTTGTAGAACACCTATCGAGAACGTTTTGAACGTTTATTGGACAAACAATTAAAAAAGGAAACCAAAAACTGTTTTGAACTTGCTTGCTATCGTAATCATCCCTATAGAATAAGCATTCTTTGATTTTCTGTCATGCACGACAGAAAATACTAAATCATCATCTTATCACATAAAAGATGGCGTATACGGCTTATTCACTTCAGGTGTGATCTAATACATTGGTAAGCATTCCAAATATGCAAAAAACTCGGGTTCAAAAGAAATTGGGGGCGCTTCTTTCAGGAAATGTCCTTGTCTCTTTAAAGCCTGTACAGAAAACATCCTGTTATACAGGTCAGAGACATAGACAATCACTAGTTTGGAAAATGGGAGGACTGAATTAATGTCTGCTACTGATAGCTTTTACATCCAGTACTGAATGTCAGCTGAAGAGACCACTTTCCTTATAGCATCATATATGGAGACATTCCACCCAGTATCATCAATTATCAGACAATGCTGCTTAACTGTTTAATCGGTTTAGAAAACCCCTGGCAACAAAGCACAGCAAATCTTCTTCGTTTTGGGCAGACGTTTCATATAGAAGTCCCATTGATGCAAATGATGTATTGCCTTTTATTCCGTCAAGCGCTACTGCACAACATCATTCAACGCATGACGGAATCAATTGTAATACCTCATTTGCATCCTTGGGACTTCTATGTGAAACGTTTATCCAATTTACACTTGATCGGTTGTAGAACACCTATCGAGAACGTTTTGAACGTTTATTGGACAAACAATTAAAAAAGGAAACCAAAAACTGTTTTGAACTTGCTTGCTATCGTAATCATCCCTATAGAATAAGCATTCTTTGATTTTCTGTCATGCACGACAGAAAATACTAAATCATCATCTTATCACATAAAAGATGGCGTATACGGCTTATTCACTTCAGGTGTGATCTAATACATTGGTAAGCATTCCAAATATGCAATAAACTCGGGTTCAAAAGAAATTGGGGGCGCTTCTTTCAGGAAATGTCCTTGTCAGGGGAGGGCGGCCAAGAAATCGCAATTTCAGACGTCGCCATTGGTTTAACACGTAAAAGCGAAATCTTGACCAAAAATTCTGAATTTTTTATATGTTGTCAAGGAATATTTTCTTATTCCAAAACCGTTGGAGTTGAAGAATCAACTCCACTGGAAGGGTTATTTCTGATTTTTTTGGTATGAATAACGAACGAGGACGAGGTCGTATGTGGGTCATGGGAACACCCATGACCGCCCCACATCAAAGCACCCAAATTGGTTTGTGGTTTGCACTCCGTATTGCTGTAATTTCTTTTGACATTTTTGGTGAGTTGCTATATGAATGAGGCTTGGCCGCCACCGCCTGGTCCTTGTCTCTTTAAAGCCTGTACAGAAAACATCCTGTTATACAGGTCAGAGACATAGACAATCACTAGTTTGGAAAATGGGAGGACTGAATTAATGGCTGCTACTGATAGCTTTTACATCCAGTACTGAATGTCAGCTGAAGAGACCACATTCCTTATAGCATCATATATGGAGACATTCCACCCAGTATCATCAATTATCAGACAATGCTGCTTAACTGTTTAATCGGTTTAGAAAACCCCTGGCAACAAAGCACAGCAAATCTTCTTCGTTTTGGGCAGACGTTTCATATAGAAGTCCCATTGATGCAAATGATGTATTGCCTTTTATTCCGTCAAGCGCTACTGCACAACATCATTCAACGCATGACGGAATCAATTGTAATACCTCATTTGCATCCTTGGGACTTCTATGTGAAACGTTTATCCAATTTACACTTGATCGGTTGTAGAACACCTATCGAGAACGTTTTGAACGTTTATTGGACAAACAATTAAAAAAGGAAACCAAAAACTGTTTTGAACTTGCTTGCTATCGTAATCATCCCTATAGAATAAGCATTCTTTGATTTTCTGTCATGCACGACAGAAAATACTAAATCATCATCTTATCACATAAAAGATGGCGTATACGGCTTATTCACTTCAGGTGTGATCTAATACATTGGTAAGCATTCCAAATATGCAATAAACTCGGGTTCAAAAGAAATTGGGGCGCTTCTTTCAGGAAATGTCCTTGTCAGGGGAGGGCGGCCAAGAAATCGCAATTTCAGACGTCGCCATTGGTTTAACACGTAAAAGCGAAATCTTGACCAAAAATTCTGAATTTTTTATATGTTGTCAAGGAATATTTTCTTATTCCAAAACCGTTGGAGTTGAAGAATCAACTCCACTGGAAGGGTTATTTCTGATTTTTTTGGTATGAATAACGAACGAGGACGAGGTCGTATGTGGGTCATGGGAACACCCATGACCGCCCCACATCAAAGCACCCAAATTGGTTTGTGGTTTGCACTCCGTATTGCTGTAATTTCTTTTGACATTTTTGGTGAGTTGCTATATGAATGAGGCTTGGCCGCCACCGCCTGGTCCTTGTCTCTTTAAAGCCTGTACAGAAAACATCCTGTTATACAGGTCAGAGACATAGACAATCACTAGTTTGGAAAATGGGAGGACTGAATTAATGGCTGCTACTGATAGCTTTTACATCCAGGTACTGAATGTCACTGAAGAGAACACTTCCTTATAGCAACAATATCGGAGACATTCCACCCATATCATCAATTATCAGACAATGCTGTAAAATTAAAGAACATAAGATTTGCTGGTCATTGCCTTCACAAGACCTGTCACCAAACACCCATTTAATCTTTTGAAACCTCCTGGCAAGAAAGTACGTGACGAGTCATATCATAACTCGTACTCATTGATACCATTAAGAGTAACTTATTGGTTCTGCTGCTGGGCGCATTGTCTATCGTGAAGGAGAGGGGATACGTAAAACCCCAAAACCACCCCACCAATCTCTCCACTGCAACCAAGTGCAAGCATTTTCCCTTTGGGTGTTCCGCTGAAACAATGTGCAAGCCCAATCCAAGATAGGTCAACTGAGGTCGCCAAACAAGGGTGCCAAACGTGGGGAGCCAGACAGAGTAAGGATATCCAGATAGAGTGGCAATAATTATCCTGATAGAGTGGCACTAGGACATCCATCGCTTGAACAATAAAAACAGAAACCTAACTTTCCCATTGAGCTTTTTAGTGTGTTGGAAACTGGATGCTGCCTATAATAATAATAATAATAAAATACATCACGGTCCTTGGACCACTGGTGTTGCCCGCTGCTGTGGTTTGTAAATGATAGGTCTCACATGACATTTGACCCTGATATGTGACCTTTGACCTTGAATATCCAAAAACCAAGTTTGGTTCCAATTGAACTTCAGCCTTTCAATTGAGGCCAATTTTACATTTTCAGCCTGTCTTACACCTTGACCTCATAAGACCTTTGACCTTGGTATGTGACCTTTGACCTCATCAAACAACTGAGGGATCTCATGTTGCAACTATGACTCAAGTTGGTTGAAATCCATCCAAGTATGTGGATATTACAGGCAAATGTTAACTCTTTGTCACAACAGACAACAACAGACGACATCAACACACAACATCAATAACAGACAACAGTGGACAAATTGATCCCTATGTGCCTTCCTGCCTTAAAGGTGCAACAAGGGATTTTACATAACAGGTGTTCCTAAAAAATGTGAAAATTCTGATTTTTTGCACTGATGTAAAGCTTTCTATAAAAAAAAAAAGGATTAAGCTGAGAATTATTTCTTTGGTACAAATAGGAAACTCAGCCTGTTTTATATTGAAATATATATGCATATAAAAGCCCCTTTTTTGTTTTTACTTATGACATTTCTGTAGCAAATAAAAGGTAAGAAATATATTCTGTGTGTAATCTATATGAAACCACTACATATGGTCGAAAATATGGATGCCTCAAAATCTCTTGTTGCACCTTTAAGGCAGGCAACAAAAAAATATTGGTAATATATAAATATTTCCAATTTAAAATTTTTAAGTTCTAGAAAACTTTTGGTGTTATGTATAGTGAAATCTTCAAGTGGAATAATAGAAAGCTAACGACCTACTACCACAGCCATTTAGTTATACACTTGTCTGTTAGAAATATGATTAACTCAAAAACCGCACTATTTATTAGCAGATCCGTTACATAGAAGCTACCACTCAGTAATGACATTAACAACTACTAAATAGAAGTAAAAATATGTTGTTGCAGTAAACTTATCTGCCTTACTTATTATCCTTACAGGAATTACACTGGTTATTCATATCTGAAGGGTAATGAAATTGAAATATAACAACTTAATTAAACAGAAGTAAGAAAAATATAGCATTTCCTGGAATGCATGTATTGTCTTCTACTGCAGTTTGTAAATGGGGTCAAAGGTTACATGGGTTATTAGAGGTTAATTTGTGTACACCCTATATGAGTCTTGGGCCAGTGGTTCTTCTGACCGAATATGAAGTTGATCGATCAATAGGTAAAAAGAGTATGAGTGCAGTAAGTGCAAGGTTAACAATTTAACCACACACGCACAGACACATACCACAGATGGACAAGACGGAAGCATGCACACAAACACACACAAACACACACACAAACACACACACTTTAAACACCCCTGAATGATGGTGGTTCATTGATTCTAGCCAGATATTGTCAAAATATTTTGTACCAAGGCAATGGTATGAAGAAGGGGATGGAAGAATGCCAAAGTACACTGTGAAGTTAAACTTTCCCTGGACTTTGTGTCACTTTTGGCCCAGATTCGCTTCAGCAGTTTTATTGTTTTAGCGCAGTGAAGCTGAACCATTGCTAAAGCTTGTGAGATATAGGCAATTCTGGCCAGAACCTGCCCTTGATTTCTAGACACAATGCGTCACCTCTATCTGTTTTTCAGTGAAACTGGTCTGCCCACACAAGTATGCTGGCAGGAGGCCAATCTTTACCGCTAAAGTCCTGGGTATGCTAGGGGTAGGAAATTGCCTAGCACGAGTCCAGATAAAGGGTTAAAAATGTGTCCTGTTCTCTTCTTTCACTACACAAGTTATCCAAAAGATAAGGATATCACTAGTCCTTACAAGATCTGTAAAAGTTAATGCACATTACAATACATCATTCTAACATTCATTTTTCATATGATGAGAGTCAAAAGGGCACATTTATTAGTAATTAATGTCATCTGCTAACTTCGCATCAAAATAATGAATGATAAATAATTAAAAGTGAACTCATTCCTTTTTTCTAACCTGCAACTGGATACTAGCAATCAATTGTGAAAGGCCTTAATAAGACATGGCCCACTAAATAATTCACTCATATCTGGCTCAATTACCTCAAGACATTAGGTGCTAACATGAATGTGCCGAACCTCATGGTTTGCAACATCAGTGTTGCATCATTAAGAAACACAAAGTTCACCCAAACACCAATGGTGATTCCGTAACCATTTGTATACATTGACATAGCACGTAAATTTCACACCTAACCGCCTTCACAAGTTAACATCTACAGTGACGGAAACATCTAATTTTACATATCAATCTTGGCGCACATACCAGCCTCATATCTACCCCTCAGGAAATTATACTGATTGAATGAAAAAATGAAACTCATATATCATATATATGATTTCATCACTTTCACCTTGGCCTATATGAAACAACCTCTTTCATGCTTTGAGAAGATCAGGGTTACATTATGTGATAATTATCAAAGGTTCTGGGTGGCTTGTCATGATCTGCTGCCCATTGCAACACACCCAATGTACTTTGATATCTTGTACCATGTTGTCTATGAATTGAATCACCATATGGTCAAGGAGTAGTTGTTAACCTAACCTTCTCTATGGCTCAACTTTTACTGTGATAACCTTAAGATCCAGGGCATGATTTGCTAATAGCTGTTTCCCCCCATGAACTCCGGTTTTTGCCAGAATGGCCACCTAAATTGGTGTGGATGAAGAAAGCTATTATTTTTCTCATTTAACCGTGAAATCTTTGGCCACAGAAGTTTGGTATGGATTTATGAGTGAAAATATTCCGTTTTTTAGGTTGACCAGTATCAATTGGCACGTTATTCTATGTCGTTATAAAATGACTTTATTAGCTCTCATATCAAAAAAGGATTGAATACCAGCATGTTTTACTTTACAGATGGGAAATTGAGGGTCAAGGACTTCAATCAAGATGAAAACTATTACAATTGAATCATGTCAATCCCCCCTTTAAAGGAAGTCATTCTTTGTCAAAGTACTTCATAGACAGCTGAATGGGTCAAGTCTCTGTTGACATTTCTTGCTTCTTGGTGCATATGCACAGCTGTTTGAAAGTCTCATTTTATGACAAAACTAGAATAAACAAAAATTATCAACGGCAACACCTTTTTTTTTGATGATGAAGTTGGAGTATTTATGCCATAACTACATTCCGTGTAAATTTGGTGAATTTCATTGCGGGCAAATATGATTTTTCCATAAAACTCTAGTTTGAACGTCTTCTATGGTAAACTAGGCATAAGCGGGCGCTATAACATAAAAATTAGGAAAAACCTTTGAAGGCCTATTTGGCAATATTCCCCGCCTGTGTTTTTAACTACTTTTTGCGGAGGTAATGTTCTTCTTGCATGTTCCCTACTTATATCAGTTGTCAAAATTGTGTCGCCATTACTAAAAATTGCTTGAAAAAATTAAAGATAACAATTTCCATGAGTCAAACAGACTGTGAATGTGGAGGAAGAGCTAGTGGTAAGTGTTATGTCAAATGTAATGATATACCAACATTTCTTTTACCTTTAAAACAAACATACCAACTACAAGCACAAGATCCAATGAGTGTGGATCAAAACAAGGCAGAGAGCAACCAATTTAACAGTCTGTGCAAGCTATATACCCTTTTCAAGTGCTCTACCAACTTCATACTCGTTGGTTCACATGTCTGTACAATAATGTCCAACAGCTCCATCTTAGCAGAAATCATGCAAGAGTGGGCATATCCCCTCCCTAACTAACATATATACCGTGCGAGATTCCCTCTATCAGCACCTCTTTTGAGTCATCCAATTTCACACCGTGGGCTATCCTCCACTGCTTCCACTAGCAAGTTTAACTCAGGCCCTAGAGGCCTTGTTCAATCTGTCAGTCTTTTTTCTTGCATGTTGCAAGAATTTGCTAGGAATTCAAGGCCTTGAGTACCACAACCATGCACTGACCACAAAGTATTTGTGGTTTTTTACCCAGAATAGGAACCCTGGATCAAACCACCAGGGAGTGTCACCCAATTTGTTTATTTCACTTTCTCTAGACAGGGTAGTCCTCAATGAAAGCATCTGAATTCAAACCTGTCAACACAATGTTCAAAATAATTGGAGGGGGGGGAGAGAATATTTCAATAATACAATACAGTGTGATAACTAAAATAGCAAGTTTTGTCGGTGCTTAGCAGACAGCCTTGATCACGCTAGTGCACTACAACTAGCTTTCTAATGCATGCCGTAAGAGGTAGGATATATTTCAAGCATCGGAGAGACTTCTTTCTATGAGCAATACCCCCACACACACACAACTTGTTACCTTTCACACCACTCTGCGATCTCAATGCATGGTTAACTTTAAGCGCTTTTTCATCTGCATCTATACATTCTGCATTATGTTTCATTGACAGTGTGCAGATGCTAGCTTGGCTAAGCCCTGATCATACCCAATGTTTATATTCAATGTCTTAGTTTCATCTCAAGAATGTAAAGAGTTTTCACTATCAGTCTGTTTGCATCCGATGGCCCGTCACATGAGAGCCATGTTTACTTTAAATTCTCTATGCTCCATTTACAGGTGTATTTGCCTAACAGAGCACAATAACTCCCCCAAAGAATCCTTCAGGAGTCCCAGAGTTTTTATACTGTATTCTTCGTCAAATGTGTCAGTTAGCGCTAAAGTGGTATAGTTTCCTTTGTTGAATCAGATTCAACTACTCCTCAATTCCTTTACTAAGGTTGGTATTCTGAAAGGGAGACTAAACTTTAGGACCTGGGTTTAACCAGGGTTTAGTCCTACAAGAGGGGAACCCTTTTTTTTTACACGATACTCTAAAGTGTGTGTACCGGGTGAAAATTCTCATGGATGGGCATCTGTTCCAGCCCATCCATGTAGAATTTCTCCCCGTTACTTAACTTTCCCGTATTTTGAGGGAAAAAAGGCCCCCTTGTAGGACTAACCCTGGTTTAACCCAGTCTAAAGTTGAGTCTCCCTTTCAATACCAGCCTATATGTATATTCGTCCCATGAGTGCAACAAGGTTAGTAAGTGCGATAACTGCCATGTGATACTCTTGTGTTTTGCCACGTATTAAGAAAACTCAATTTATCTTTCCTTGAGTCAGTGGCTTCGGAAAAATGGTTCCCTATAGGGACCACTAATGCATAATCACTTTATTTAGCCTTGTCCAAGCGGTGGGCTCTGGAGGGTCAATAATGTAGCCCTTTTGCTCTTTTACTATGCTGAGACTATCAGTAAAATAACATGACTTTATTTCATTGTGTGTCTTATACACTAGTCACATTACTCAGTGGTTCACTTGTAGGCAAAACAGTTAAATAGCCAAATCAAATTGGTCCCTAATTATGTCTAATAGCCACTTGGACTTCAGTATAGAAATTAATATGGATCTCCTCCAGTCCAATTCATTCAGTTAACTGTTTCCACACATCTTGTTTTCTAGTAGCTTGGTTCTATGAAAGGTGTGTGCCTCATTTTTCTTCAGTTGCCCTACCAGTTGGGCAAACAGCATAGCCTAATTATTTATGCCCAAAAGCATGATCTGTGTCGTGGCAGCTATGGTAATGGTGGTGGAAGACAATACTGAAGGAGTAATGTCCTTATTTTAGGGCCATGGCCAACTTTGTGTTCAAGATAACAGATAGGCCTACTTATTCAGTATTTTTAGTATCTGTGACTTGAGGGTGTTGGCTGCAACCTGCAGCAAATATTCTGATTCTGTGGTTTGTTTTAAAATAAATACAATAATACATTGCCGGATTACGTATTACGAACACAAGCGCCCCAACAACTTGCTCAAGTCTACACTTTATTGAGCATGGGCTGCACTGGACATATTGACTTACTTGAGTACTGACTGTATAGAGCATATTCAAGTACTGACCGTACTGAGCATATGACTTTGCACAGCCTTTGCTGAGTGAACTGGACAAATGACTTTATTAATCACTGACTGCACTGCACATATGACTTCATTGAGTATTTAGTTACACTGTGTACTAACTGTACTTGATATAAGAGTTAATGAGCATTTGATATATCACTCAACATCAAATAACTAAAATTAGTGTGTAATATGATTCAATTGATAAGAAGTTCAATTAACTTAGGGTTGAACACACCATACACAACTCCACTGATCATTTCATTTGATCAAGAATATGAATTTAGTGGTGAATGATTTCATTGGGCTCTGGATGGAGCTGTTTGCTGTAATTGGTCATTTGATTTTAATAAGAAAACAAAGAAACAAACAAACAAATAAAAACCTTGAAACGTAAAGCGGCACTGGCACATTTTCAGAAAATATTAAATTTCTTCAATTTGCTCGCAAATGATAGTCTATGCCATTGGAAGAATAGAGATATATTTTACAAATAAAAATAACATACCCAAAAACAGATAGGGACATTAATAAGAAGCTGAAGACATCCAGGTAATTTGTAGGCTAACTTTTAAGTTTGCTGTAACTTTAATCAACAAATGTGTCTATTACATGACTATCAAAGACTTGTACTCATTTATATAAACCACAAAGGTCACAGACCGGTCAAACAAGGTGCATGCCATGAGAATCAATTCTAGTGTATGTTTTCTTGTGTCATTTCCGTGTCGTCTGCTGAATTAATGTCACCGGCGACATTAATTATAAAATCTTTCTGTTTACCCATAAGCGTGTTGATTTAGGCTTAATAATTTCAGGTGAGGGCTAATGTATATAAAAGCTTTACAACCATGCAAAAAGATCAATTTGGAAAATTCTAGAGGGCACACTATTTTTCAAATGTGCCAGTGTCTCTTTAAAGGTGCATTTCATGATTCCAGCACCTTCTGTTTTATACATTGTTCACTAGATATCCTTGAGAAAAGCTTATTCACAAAATTTGAGTTGATCCCGATCTTGCAGTTTTGTGTTATGAGCAATTGCTTGTTTCCCACGGTCCCGTAGGCCACTGTGTTGTAATTTCTTTCCGTTTACGGACAGAAAATAAAAATTGGGAATTTCTTACAGATATGACCGAATTTGCATGCAAGATTAGGTACACATGGATTAATAAGGCTAACGGTTCAGATGATATAAGAATCTCAACTTTTTTTAGGTAAGTCGCGGGGACGAGGCTGTGGATCACAAAATGCCCCTTTAAGAACATGTGTTGCAGCATGCGAACTGTGCATTCAGAGCTTGTACAATTAACTCACTGAGTAAAAATGGTCCCTTTCAATTTCTGCATTTTGGGGATGTGTGCAATTCATCAATATACCAAATCCCTAATATGTACTCAATGGAGTACATATTGAGTACATATACCAAATCCCTAACAGGTACTCAAATGAGTACATATTGGGTACATATACCAAATCCCTAACATGTATGTACTCAATGGAGTACATATTGGGTACATATACCAAATCCCTAACATGTATGTACTCAATGGAGTACATATTGGGTACATACAGTGTGAGTCAAAATGATTGTTCCCCAAATATCCTGATTTTAAAAAAAAAAAAAAAAAAAACCAAATCCCTAACATGTACTCAATTGAGTACATATTGGGTACATATACCAAATCCCTAACATGTACTCAATGGAGTACATATTGGGTACATATGCCAAATCCCTAACATGTACTCAATGGAGTACATATTGGGTACATATGCCAAATCCCTAACATGTACTAAATGGAGTACATATTGGGTACATATGCCAAATCCCTAACATGTACTCAATTGAGTACATATTGGGTACATATACCAAATCCCAACATGTACTCAATGGAGTACATATTGGGTACATATGCCAAATCCCTAACATGTACTCAATGGAGTACATATTGGGTACATATGCCAAATCCCTAACATGTACTCAATTGAGTACATATTGGGTACATATACCTAATCCTTAACATGTACTCAATTGAGTACATATCAGGTACATATAACAAATCCCTAATATATACTCAAATGAGTACATATCGGGTAAATAAACCAAATCCCTAACATACACTCAATTGAGTACATATACCAATTCCCTAATATGTACCCAACTTGACAATGCTAATCCACTGGGCCCCATGTGCAACCATAGTCGCTCAGAGTTAAAACAAATTTTCAATATTAAACTTATATATTTCAAAACATTTCAAAATTTTATATTCAGAATCAGCATGAAATTGAAATGAATCCAAATAAGACTAGGCTAATGTCATTGGTTTTTGAGAAGGCTTCCAAATGGATGGAAACACGAAAACCGATTTTGGACAGACAAACGTCTGGCAGACTTTGGTTAACTTAAAAGTCCCGACCTGATTGAGGCAGAATACTAACAGAAAGAGCAATGATAAATGAGTTGATGGGAACCTCTTGTTGAGAATCAGCCAAAAGGAATGACAGATGCACAATGAAAAGTGGCAGTGATGTCCCTGCCATCAGCTACAAGCTAAAATAAACTATATTATACTCGATTCGCGTTGATACGTTCGTCCCCCTGGAGTTTTGGACCTATTCCAATAAGTTGGAGAGGGGTCAACCTAGCTCTACTGGGAAAATGAAAGAATTCAAATGCACGTGCCACACCGGATTATCTTGGTGGACACTCCGGTCATTTAACTCACTCACCTGCCACTAAATACAATTTCATTCATGTATGGAAACGCACTATAGTGTATTTCAGGCCTTAACATTGCTCACAATAACATGATTAACAGAATTCCGTGTGCCTCATTGAATTTTTCACCTCCGCAAGAATGGTACGGGGTCACATATCAGATGAATCGAGTATAATATGTCGGGCAGTTCCACACAATGTAACATCCAAATAGTTTTCAAATATTTGCAAAAGAATATAATGTTGGTTATTTATATATGTTTAAATATTATCTCTGCTGAACTTCAAGTATTTAAATGTTTCGATCTAGCTTAAAGGCACTATCAGTGATTTGCTCAACCAGAAAATCGAAAAAATCATCAAAAATCAGATTTTTGCATGTTTGTAACAAGTTTAGGTATCCTAACATACCCCACAAGTTATAGGACCAACAGCTCTATAATAAGGACAAAATCGGATATTTTAGTCTTTACGGTCCGTACGGACAATTACTACAATACGTAATTGAATGGAGATTCATATCGTTAGACATTGCTGTTTTCTTCATTTTCTATCAATTTTTCGCTTGGAAAAAATAACTTATGAGAATTCTACAGGCTTATTCTTAACTTTTAAAGGCATTCCTGCAAATTTAAAATATTTTGACTCTTTCGGGTGGATCACTGATAGTGTCTTTAAAGGTCCATGGTCCGATCACTAATATCCTCCTCCCCAGAGACCCCAGTTTTTACTGGAAGTGGCCAAAATTTTGGTATCAGAAGAAAGGTACTATTTTTCTCATTTACACTGTGAAATCTTAGGGCTAAAGGATGTTTGGTTTGGATGTTATCAGCAAAAATATGCACCATTTTGGTCGACCAATATTAATTTTACACAGTACTCTATGGGGATTACAAAATCATGTTTTTTGCCCTTACTTCTAAACGGGTTGAAATATGGGTGAAAATCTTTACAGATGGGGTTTAGGCCATTCTATCAAGAATAAATTTGTTTAGAATTACATCAGGTCATTCCCCTTCAATTTATGACAGCATTAAATTTCTGATAAATTAAAACCAAGTACATACATTTCTCACAAATTTTAACTTCAAGTGAAACTATATACTTGATATCTTATGCAGCATCATAAAGTCATCTAAAAGATTGAAAGGCCACATCAGGTGAAATTACAAGTAAATGCCAACTCAGAACTACTTACACAAGTGCTAGGAACACTCCTCACAGGAATATAACACTATAGAAATTAATAGTGGATATATGATAGAAGGAGAACTACCATAGCCTTTTATAATGCTCGTATCGGTTTGTAATCAATTACAGTAAACACACGCTTTGTACTATTTCACTGCAAAAATTGTGATCTGATATATAAAGGCCAGTATAAGGTGATATCTTAACGTGTTAAAGTACAAGCTAAAAAATGTTCTCAATGAAAATGTCCAGTTGTGACATAAACAAGATTAGGCAAGACACTAGCTTCCTTTTAAAAGTCTTGTTTTAGTAAATTTAGTATCTTTGTCATGATCAAAGCTGTATCTTTGTTATCATGGCATATGTGAATATAAAAAAAAACTACATAACTGTTCTTGTGAACAAATTTCCCTGCCCAAAATGGCAAAGTCTGATTATGTTTCATTCATATTTTTTGTCATTACCATAATTGTTGTCATTGTGCCAATTGCAAGTTGATAACGATCCCTTATTGTATTACTTTATTCTTTCAATGTTGAAAAACACCAATAGTGGTAAGGCGACGCGAAATCAATTACTGGACCCACTCCTGCAGCGTTTTCCCGTAAACGCCCGGTCAGTGCGGTTGATCAGGTTTGTGGCGTAACTGAATACACCACAGTGAATGAGGTCAAAATTCACACCCTGATGACAATCACGGTTGCTTAGACGTTGATGAGCAATAAAATCTTAAGTTGAAGGGCTCTTAAGCGATCGTTGGCTTTCAGTACAATACAGTCATTGATTTTTACTTGGGGTTGGCCACTTTCATTTGTTAACCCAATTAACTTTTGGAAGATGTTTTCTTATTGAGTGATGGGACATGCTAGTAATGCCGCGGAGCGCGACGGAGGTGATCATAAACACAACAAGACTCTTTGGCTTCAGTATTTTCGTAAGTGGGAATAACCACTAGTGCGTATTGAAAGAATGTAGTTGTAGGATTCTTCAGTTGTCAAATCTTGGATAACCAAGTCAACATACATTGGACTAAAACTTTTATCTGACCAATCTTTTCTTCACCGGGCGTATAGGTCTAGACATGCATTTTGAGATAAATGCAGTTCAGGGTCGTCAGTATTGTATTAAGTGAACATCAAAAAATAAAAACGAATTATACAAAACTTGAATATCACCGACAGGACCTATAAATTACAACATTATTTATTTTCACAACATTCGTTCGTGTGTGTTTTTTGGGTTTTTGACGTGTGTGTTTGTGTGTGTGTGTGTCGGTTTTTTGTGTGTGTGTAATATGCGCGCTGACGTGCCAAAACAATGAATGATGCACCGACAATACCGCGGTGTTGATCACGGCATAATTGTATTCACTTGTCGTGAGGACAGGTTTCTGTTTCTGTAAAAAATGTGTAAGAAATAAAAAAATTAAAAAATATAACTTTTATAAATATATTTTATCTGAAGGTTTTAGGCAATAATTCAATTTTGAAGCGTTGTTAATGAAAACCATGCCGAGAGAATAACGACCATAAAAATCTCGCCGGGTAGGTGGTGACTCGCGCTTGCAGAAGGGGAAACAACCACGGGAAATGCCGTAAGACATTCACGGGGATTCCCGGCTTATACTTTCAAGTGTATTCCAGCAATTAAAAGGATTTTAATAGTAATGTGCATTGCTGTGGTCATATGGTCTTTCTTTATGATCATCTTGTATACACTGTTACATACCCAATGATAGCATTATTGAATTGAAAAAAACAAAACACAAACAAAACAAAAACAACCAAGAACCTCAACAACAACAAAATCGTATATGACAGAACGGAAAGCACAATAATGGGACCAGAAACCTTACCACAAGGGGGGCAAAATAATTTCTATTAATGTGTTAATGTTAACTAGTTTAACTTTTCCATAGGCACCCCTACTTTGTCAATTTAAGTGAAAAAAATATAAATTTTCATGGTTAATTAATTCACGATACGATATAGTTAAGAATACCATTGGAGTATATAGGAAAATGTGTAACATTTTTAAAAATTAAGAACAGAAGTATTGCCAGATTGGTCCTACTTTGGCTTGTAATACTACAAATAGCCAGCAGGTTTTACCATGGTAAATCATAATGAATATATTACCAATTCTGTAAAACACAACATAACAATACTGCTCATGTGAAATGTAAGGACGGATACAGCGAAGATGAATGGAAACATTAGCACTCCTCGCCCTTGTGTAACTTTTAACCAATATGCTAGTAACCACCTTGCAATGCAAAACTGCCAATTTTGGTATTGCTATAAATGCCACAATATTCATAACATTAGCCACCATTGTCCTCAAAAGAATAATAACTTTAGCAGGGCCTCCAACCAAATTCTGTCACGATTAATTAAACAACTTCCGTCCAAATTAATTTAGGTAACGTTGGCGTAATACGACGATCGACAATGGATAGCGCCAATGCAGCGCTCGCGCTAGGTATTTTTATTTGTGTAGCAATTTTGCAAAACACTCTGCTTTGATCATCTGATTAGTGACAAACTATGGTGGAAAAATTGTTACACAAACTTAAAAATTGCAGTAGCAAAATGGCAGAAATGTGTAGCAAACTGCTAAGCGATACAAGCTATCGCGAGCACTGGCGCCATGCATGTACCCTCTGTGACAACATTATTGTGCACGCGTAATCTATACGGTGTGTGTGTATCATGGCATGATCATCTATCGGGGAATACAAACAAGCACCAATTACATGAATTTCTACACAATACGCTCAGTTTCGTTGGCCAATAGACTGATACCATTCGTGCTATGTTACTTGTAATATTATTGACGGAATGAGTTAGGTAGCAAGATTATAAAAAAAGTAAACAATCTATTCAATTCGCCAATGCCGTTACATTACTGACCACCAGCCATGAAGGAAATTGATAGATTGTTTATCGATTCGGGGACTGGCTGTTTGTTCCCGCGAGATTTGTATTGAAAAAATGCTAGTTATTGCAAAAATATTGGACGGATTTAGTTCCTTCTTTACTTGGGTTCGGGTAACAATAGCAACAAAACAAATTATGTATTTTTATGATGCATCCGATATTCATTAGTGATGGCTGATCTTGATCGGCAGATCAGAAATCTGCCCGATTTGGTCGAATCGGCTTTGAATCGGGATCGGGAAAAAAGTCATCAGCTACCGATCTACCTCACCGCTCTCCCAACACTGACAATAAAAGCCCACCAAGTAGTTTATCTAAAAATACAAAGATTTGTTAAAGCTTAACATTTATTATTTTTCTATGTGATTATTGATTATTACTTTGTCATTATAAATGCGCTGCCATCATTTACAGCAAGGAATTCTGTTGTTGTACACTGTATGATAATTTCTATTTACTTTTGCGGTATTTACGCAATACTTCTGAAAGGGAGGTTTTCCTGCGGGTGAGATCCTCCAAATACATGGAAAATTCCATCAACATCTACAGACGGAAATGAGCATGCGTAAAAGTAGTCATTGCAGCATTGTATGGCTGTGAAAAGAAGACTCCATGTGTGTTTCCTCATCGAATCCTCAGTATATGTAAAATGCTGGCTCATTATTTCTTCATTAAATTCATGTTTTTGACTCATTGATAATTACCTCTTCAACATTATTTAAAGTAAAAACAGAGCTTCAATCCACAATGGAACATTCAAACATAAACTTTATTACACCAAATTCCCACGACTTAGCTGTAAAAAACCTCAGTGAGCAGACACAAACGGCGCTGGTTAGGACCTCTCAAGCACACGAAGTGCCACTGCCATGCTTGATAATCATCATAGCTGCACAGGGGGGGTTAAATATATTGTATGATACACTAGCACGCTAACCCAACATAACAGAAAAACGTTGTTTATTTACGTTTAACAAATAGACCACTGGATGCGGGGGTAAGGTGTGATCGAGCAATGTTTTGACGTAAAATTATCCAAGGACGGTCACATTGGAATATTGTTCAAAACTCGTGAGAGGGTAAATGGTTGATGGGTTAGTGTGAATTACTGCGATTTTGGCGCGTTTTCTAATTTCAAATATATATGAATCGGATATGACGGTCGATTTCAACAATGTTATGATCAGAGATCGGCAGTACCCGATCTGGCGGGCTGGATCGAAATCACTAATATTCATATTTTTTTGTTTTACGTTATCCAAAAAACAATTAAAAATGATTGTCGCCTTTACAGAAAGAAAAAATAAGGCAAACTGATAAACTTATTGGAAGTTATCCCAAGTGGCTAATAAATATTGCTATTGTTACATGGCGTACATGATGGATGACAGTAACAAATAGCACTGTATGTTTGTCGACTTTCCAATCCAGAAAACCAATGTGTATGACTTTTTGCCCAATAAAAGTTATGTAAAATCATGGACCAATTGTATTAAACATGATTATGTAATCAACAATAAGGACTTCCTTTAAAAAATATGCTTGGGTGTAGACATTTTTCGAAAGTCATTTGAATGGTAGATTTTTTCCGGCAAAATTGACGGAAATATTAAAGTAATGTTTCATGAAAAATTGTCAAAAGTGTTTGAGAACCCATTCAAATTATCTTCACTATATGTATACGTGTATATAAACATATTAACACAGTTAATTATGGGAAATAGTAAATTTTTTAGTTAAAAATATGTGACATACGAAAAAATTGCTAATGGTTATGGTACCCAGTTATGTGCTTTCTGATTATAGCACTCGGGCTCTAGGATAAAGCTGCTGAGACAATTTTTGGCGGCCTTTGGATGTGTTGGAATAGCCATAAATTAATATAGGGGCCATAGCGCCGTAGATAGGGCTATCGGTCGGCCTATATAAACGATAATTATTATCATATATTTGTACAAATAACGACACAAATGATTACAATCCATAGCATTATTTTCTGTTCATTACTTTATTTTCACATGCTAAACACATGACTATTTGGCATGTACATGAAAGAAACGATACAAAGCAACATTCACAAAATCGCAAATGATAATTATATGAGGGAAATTCCATTGTACAAAAAAAGAAATATTACTCAATAGTAAAATTTGACAAAAATATAAGCCTGACGTTGTAACATTTATTAAACTACTACATCATAATAAAAAACAGCCAGTCGCAAATATTTTTCCCAGCGATTAAATGAGTTAAATACAAGCTGGAAAGTGAAACTAAACTCTCAGGTTTGAAATGTTGAGTATTGCATGATAAATCTGGTAAAACATCCGTCTCGAACAATAGTTTATTTGAAAAAAAAATGAATAAACTTTTCAAACTTCTAGCCCCTGCTTTATATCCATAAAAACTGATTCTAAATGACATTATGGTAACTTAGCATTAGATATGGTTTGCACACTAACACACACACACACACACACCAAACACACACGTCCATAAATGTGTTAATGAACTAGTAGATTTGGGGGCATCCATTTAATGTATTTTGTCATTGTAGTGATTTTATTATAGTATTTAAAAGACCCTCCAATAGATTTCTTGTATTAGGCTACAGAAAGGTCTTGTGAAAGTGGAAAATACAAAAGGCGATTATGATTTGCTTAATTTCAATATAAATAAAGGTCGAATTAGTTTTCTTATAGTAACATTCAGAAATTAATATTCTACCAAAGAAATTATTCCCAGCTTAGTAATTTCAAATGTGGATATTTTTTTATAGAAAGCTTTTACATTGGTGCAAAAAATTCAGCATTTTGGGAATTATATGAGCATGAAGTTGAACAATACAAAATAACAATTTAAATTTTACCAGCAACAGTGTACGATGTCATATTGTACTCAGCAACAAATCATGAGTGATCCCTGACAAATATTTATATGTTGATTAATAATACAAACACCCACCCATCGGTTGAGTAAAAATCTTACCAAATGTTGGGGGAACGTGTTGTGTACGGTGTACTCAACTTGAGTAAGATTTACTCAACAGAAAAGAGACTTCCTTTTTAATCAAAAAGCAAATATGCGTCGTACCTGTATATTTTCAATGATCAAAAGAGGGTGTATGCCTCATATTTAAACTTAGGTATACTCATATTAAAGCTAGTAGGAGTATTGTGGTCGAAACTGAGGATCGGGCAGTGGGCCTATTTACTGCCATATTCACCTGTAAAAACATTCGTCTCGAACGCATATTTTTTGGAAAAAACCGCCCCCCCCCAAAATTTTTGAAATTTATAATTTACTTTGAAAACTCGAGACTACTTTCTTATCCTTAACACTGCTTCAAATACCCATATTGGTACTCTTAGCAATAGATTAATTTGAAAATAGCCTCATATTTAAACCATGCATAATTTTCAATTAGGACTAAAAAGCAAACAACGCACCGTGTCAGGTTTGTATGCCCTCATGCTTTTATTAGTAGGCCTATATAAGTGACGTTGTGATTGCAGGACAGACCGGCGATGCATGTGCACTCGTCATCATTTCAATCATTGAAAAATGGCAGAAACACACACACACACAATACACAACACGCACCAACACACACCACCGGGTAAGTATAGCAAAGAACTCATCGTTATTTGCGCAATTTGGGGTTATGTACAATATTGTACCATGTACCCTGACCAAATAAGTTCTTCATGTACGGAATTAAACAAGTTTACTTGGTTTCATTTATTTGTTCACATTCTTATTATAGTGGAGGGGGAGGAGCTAGACCCAGGTCAAACATCATCGTTTACCCCTCACTACAGAATAGGTTTGACACTTTTGGTAGTTAGTATGGCCCTTTATATCAATGATAGGGAGGTAGTACTCTCAATTGTGGTATTTTGTCACTTTTTCAATAGGGGCCAATTTAAGTTTACAAGGGGTCCAACTTTTAAAACAAATGCTCACAATCATGGTTGAATCTTGCCGTATTGTCCGGTCTGTCAAAGGATCCAAATGATAGTTTGTACAACTATGACCAATGGTTTTGGAGTTATAGGGTAAAAAATGGCTTTGCTAACATGGTAAAAAAGGTCCATCTATTTTGTAACAGGGGTAAAAACATTAAAAGTAATGTTTTCCAGGTCCTTTGGGTAATCTTTCAGCTGGCAAGGGTAGTCTACCATGTTCATCATGAAAAAATAATGAGTGCCAGCAGTGAAAAAGTATTAAGGACAATGAAATGAAAATCGTACGAAGTCACTTTGATTTATTTTTTCTTTTCTTTTTGAAAACATTTCTTCAATGATAGAATTCCAATTTTGCTGGTTAATCTGATACTAAGGCTAAAAGGGGATATGCTTAATATAAGAGTGCAATGCAAGCTCAACAAGGATATCCAATTGAAAATGTCCAGTTGTGATCACTTCGTTTATTGAAACAATTTAATGTCCAATTGTGACATACACATGATTGAGTACCAACTGACCATCCTTGAAATTCCTGATTTGAGAAAAAGTCAGTATTTTGATAATGATAACAAGGCGGTTCTGAACAAAAGGTCCCCCGCTCGTCGAGGTGGTAGTTGATAAGGAGGAGGAAAAGTAATATAACTTAAGATCACAGGGAGGATTGTGATGGAAACCAGAGAGGCTCCTACAATAGCAGTTTCAATACCTTTGATGACCCCAGATGACCTTGCAAAATTCTGGTATCAATGTTGACTACACCCACCAAGTTTCATGACCATACAACCATTTGCAGTGAATTGACCTCAGATGACCCCAGATGACCCAGAAATGACCTTGAAAAAAATTGGCATAAAATGTTGACGCACCCATCAGGTTTCATGACCATACAACCATGCATAGTGATTTGACCTTGAAATGACCTTCAAAATTGTTGGCACTGAATGTTGAGCACACCCACCAAGTTTCATCATCCTACCACAATTGACAAGCTTTAAAGCAATTTTTGACCACATTTGACCTTTGAGAGAGCGTGGCCTAGCGGTTAGGGTGCTTGCCTCTGGCGCAAATTTACCATCAAAATTCCCGGGTTCGAATCCCGGTGGGGTCATGGCACTTGCTGGGATTTATTCGGGTACTATAAATTCTGGATTTGATCTGTATACCAGCTATTGATTATATACAGAATATCGCTCTCCTCCATGGTTCACTTGGAATTGGGCAAATGGATCATGAAAGCATCCCGTCCTTCGGAGGGGACGTTAAGCCGTCGGTCCCGTGTACAGAGTCACAACTGTACATGTACATCGCAGTCAGTGTCGAATAAGAGTAGGGTGGAAACCCCTGACTGTTCCCAATCCGCCCCAGCCTCAAATAGCAGGCCATGTTAGGAGCGTCCGTATCATGGATACATGCGGACAAATCCTGACACCACCACAAGCCATTACCAATGACTTGTGGATACGAGCAAACAAACAAAACCTTTGACCCATGGCACATGACCCATCTCCGAACTCATCCGCCGCCTACTTAAGCAACATATACGGTGAACATCCATACTTGCTTAAATCAAAAAATATTGTGTTGACAAAGTTTATAGCAATTTAACCCTATTTTTTACCATATTTTTTACCTCATTTGACCCATGACACATGACCCACTTCGGATCCCACCCCGCGCGTACTCAAGATATGTTGTGAAGATGGACACCCACACTTGCTTAGTTCCAAAGATATCGCGTGGGACACACACGCGCACACACACGGACGGGAGCATGCCTATAGTCCCACTTCGGCGGGGGACCAAAAAATGCTTCTTAATATAGTATCAGGTAATAAGCCAGTCAGTGATGCTCTAAGAAAGGTGGTGTACTTGGGCAGTTCAATGTTTTCCCATTTCCTCTGAGTGCCTCTCTTTAAGCAGGTAAGGAGGGGTCTACTATGCTATGTTTATCTACACAAATAACAGTCCAGCAGCGATATTCCACAGCTGTTTAACCCCATGCAAATCATCTTTTATTTTTAGAGCATTTTTAAGCAGTGGCGACACAATTGTGACAACTGATATAAGTAGGGACATGCGAAAACTATTACCTCTGCAAAAATCAGAAAAATCTATTGCGGGAATCTTGCCATATAGGCCTACAAAGGTCAAGATTTGTATGTTATAGCGCCCTCTATATGTCCATTTCCCATAGAGAGAGACGTGCTAAACTAGATTTTTGAAAAAAAAATCATATTTGTCCGTAATGAAATTGCGTAAAACTTACACAGGATGAAGTCAGTAGTATGAATAATCCAAATAAGTTGTCAAAAGTGTGTCGCCATTGATATTTTTTGTTTTATTTTGGTTTTGTCATAATAAATGAGACTTTCAAACAGCTGTGATTCAAACACATTGAAATGAACTCCTACTAAGTCACTTTCATTTATTTGAAAACATTTTCAAAGTCTAGAATTTCCAATTTTGTTGATAATCTGATACATAAAGACTACTACGAGGACATACCTTTAACACGTCAAGAGTGCAATGCAAGCTTAACAAGAATATCCAATGAAAATGTCCAGTTGTGACATACACATGATTGAGTACCATACTGGCATCCTTGAAATCCTCTATCATGATGAAAAATGCTTCTTAATTTAGTATCAATGCATCACTTTTCTTTCAAGCATAGTTTATATATTTGTATGTTTCTAAAAGTTGATTTTTTTCATATTCTAAATTTTCATTGACTTTTCTTGTACACAAATCTTCCCTTGTCCTGTTGTTAACCTTCAATATTTTCACTCTCTTATATTATACCAGTTTTTGACATTGAGTGGACTGAAATTGGTGATAATGGATACTTTACAGTACTACTGCTTTGCAGACATTCAGGTTGGAGTTTCAATAGCGGATAAGTTAACTATGTCTTTATCAAAAGTTAAATTATTGTTTGCTGGCTCATTATGTAAAGCTATTTACATATCAGTGACTCAGTGTTTGTACAATTGTATTTCAAATAACTGTGTGAAATAAATATGAATTTGACCTTTTACTTTATGCCAGGGAACACAGATTTAACAATCGTGTCTATTTGAACATTATTACCGTGCCACGTCTTACAATAGGCTTCATTATGCAGTACGCAATCACCACGCATGAAAAGCGAACGCCAACAGGCAAAATTTATGAAGATTTTATGACCTTTGACTCCGCCCAGCCTGTGTTAAATGAACGGAAAAGGCTTGCAGATTACTTATATAAAAGGCACTTACGAATTTGACAAATTCAGAAAATTAGTCAATTGTAGAAATTGTTTTATGATAGTAGTTCAAATGTTGTTCTAACCGAACATAAGAAATATTGTATTGTGGCCAGGAAGTGGCCGGATTCAACTCACATTCGTAGCAATCGCCCTTACTCCCTCATTCCACTTCGCCCGATTCAACACATCCCCCATCCTCAACCCAACCCTCCTACTCTCCTCCACTTGCTTCCTCCATGTCCTCTTTGGTCGGCCCCTCTTCCTCAAACCACCCACCTCAAACTCAAAAGCCCTTTTTAAAACATGCTCCTCATCCTTCGGTGCTACTTCAAAGTTGTTGTTCATAAATTTGCATGAAAAAAAAAAACTTTTTCTTTATTTTTTCAAATTATACCTATATCATATTTTCAAATTCTTAAGATGTGTGTTCCTTTAGGATTGCAACAACATCTTACTTATTGCAATCAGTTGAGTGGTTCGTCTAAATTTTTAAAATTTCACATGGTAAATTGCTATTGGCTGCTGCAACTGTCAGTCATTAATGTGGTGAAGTATTAATTGAAAATGGCCAAAAGATGGCACTGCGTATTATGAACATCTGTAACATATTATTTCTGATACTATTACATAACCAAACAGCCTTACAGCTCCCCCATATTCATCCAATTTATCCCAAATTTAAATTCCCAGTTGAAAAGTTTTAGTAATTGATAAGGATATTTGCCAGGATGTGCTCATGAGTACTTGGTGAGCATTGTCAGTGATCTCTTTCAGGCATTTGTTTCTATTCCACTTAGCTATAATGGGAACTAGACTAATGATTTAACTGAACATTTTGATTGGACATTGATGTAGACATTACAGTATTAACTATGGAAGCCCTAAGGGGTTCTTTTGAATGGCTTCTCTTGACCAAGAAAATGTGCTTCTTTTGGGCATAAGTAAATACACCTGTAAATGGAGCATGGCAGACTGAAGGTAAACAACCTCGTTGGCTAGCCACATCGCTTCTAAGAGATTTTGGCCCAAAATTATGCTCCAGGACCATATGCTCCTGGAGCATATGGTCCTGGAGCAGCTGGTCCTGGAGCATATGGTCCTGGAGCATTAATAATCTGGAAAAATATTCTAAGTCAAATATGCTCCAGGAGCATATTTGAATACGCAAATGGTCCAGGAGCATATGGCAAATATGCTCCTGGAGCATATTTGACTTAGAATATTTTTCCAGATTATTTATGCTCCAGGACCATACGCTCCAGGACCAGCTGCTCCAGGACCACTGCTCCAGGAGCATATGGTCCTGGAGCAGCTGGTCCTGGAGCATAATTTCGGGCCAAAATCTTAGAATTCACCACATCATACACAACACACCAAAAGTGGACACATACTTATGTATAAAATCCTGAGATGAATAATACAGTTAATTATAAACACTGTGAGTTTAGGTTAGTACTTAAGGCAGTGCACCTTGAGCTTCCGAGTATCCATTTTGGCTTGTAACTTTGCAATATTCTGACATTTATGTCACACATTGTTTTTAAAATTATACATTTCTAGAAAGAAAATTGGACGATGCAGAACCCGAAGATGGCATCCGATTCTGTTAACTTTCGATTTTGAGAAAAAATCTAAAAAAAAATAGTTTGCCATGATTTTGCCCCCAATTTCCATACAGCCTAACAAAAGCAATTTGAATTTCTCATGATTTCTTATATTTTTTAGGACCAAGACAAATTTGTCTAGGGAGTTTTTTTTTCAATTTTTTTAAAAATAGAGCTTACTTTTCGAAATATAAGGGAAATGTCAAAAGTGTGGATTTTTACCTTTTATTCCAAATGTTGAGTATATATTGGCGAATATCTTAAGTTAGAAAGAAATCGAAAAAATGTGAAAAATTGGAGAAAAGCGGGCCCTAGAGAAAGAATTAGTGCTATCGTAGGAAGTTAAAAAACCACAACCTTTTACTTGGTACTTTTTGGAGTCTATCCTTTTGAAAATTGCCAAATTTTTGCGAAATTGGAACATTGCGAAAATCCGTGTTTTAGTAAAAAAGTGCAACTTTTCATTTCCCGCCATTTCAAGCTGTCTCTTTTTCCCTCAAATAACTTTACCTTTTTAACTTCAAAATGAGTATGTTGTGCAGTGATGAAAGTACATCTTTATGCCTATTGAATCAAAACCTCCTTTGTTCTTCAACTCCAAACATCAGAAGAAATTGAAATTTCACCTGGTCGAAATTAGCACGTTGTTTACATTTTCAAATATTATTTTTCGTTTTTCCAAGATGCATTCGCGCAAAAGTACATTTAAAAAACACTCGCACGCTCCATTACGCAGCAAAAACTCACTGCGCGACGTGATTCTTGGCGCCTTTGCGACTGATGGCGTGAATTTGCTTAATTCCTGCCGTTAAGACTATGTGGTTTTTGTGACTTAATGGTCAAATAGCTCTTTAAATCGGCAAAAAATACAACTCAGGATTGTCTGCAGTGGATACCTTTGTTGGTAACGATAGAACACAGGTTGATGTTTAAATGGGTGCACAAAAAAAATTTTCCCCCCCTTGTAAAAACAAAAGCACTAGGGTTGACACTCCCCTTACCAAGGAACTCGTATTACGCGATGCGTAAAATATGTCCCCGTCCGCATGTCGGTCATCACTAAACAAACATGCAAAAATGCAACGCAATGTTGAAGTGTACAATACTTATCCCAAAAATGGTTACCCCTTGGTGAAAATGACTCAAGAAACTTAAATTAATCTTGCACAAAAACTCCCTAAATTCACTAAATTAGTAAAAATATGATAATTTATTCAATTTTGGCACATCTATTTTTGAAAAAAATCATGTACCCACATTTTAAATTTTGGGCCCTGTATGGGGTCTGGAAAGGGGCGAAACACTGAATTTGACGTATTTTCACATTTTCCAGAAATCGAAACAGGCTGGCAACCCAAGACTGATCCCATGCTTGCAACCAGAAACTAAAAAACACCTTTCAATAAATGAACTGGGTCTCATATTTAATACCTTTGTTGTGTATACTTTGCCCTACCCCCCCACCAGCAATTACACTGATTTGTGCATATTCATTAGCTCATTTGCATATTTAATTTGCCGCTAACTATGCCCAAAACTAAATCAGGTCAAGACTCCTCAGGTCCGCTTCCTTCCCACCAAGTTACATCATTATAACGCCGTAACGGAACTCCAGAAACTTGTACACAAGCCTGTGGGAAAATCTTCATAATTATGCAAATTAGATACTTAATTCAGCAATTTTACCCCAAATATATCAGGTTCGGAACTCATCAACCGCTTCTTCTTTCCACCAAGTTATATCATCGGTAGCCCCTACGGAACTCCAGATAAATCGTACACAATATGGCCAAATATTGACATTTTGCTGTGGCAATATGACCTTTTTCCCCTACCCATCCCATGACAGACCAAGGGGAAGACCATGGGGGAAATGAATATTACATGGTAAGTAGGGGGTTTCCCTTCCCCCTTCTACCATATAAGCCAAATTTTGGGTACTCTAGCTCATCCAGACAAAAGATTGCCAAATGTTCCAGGGTTAACATTTTTATATCACGGACATACGGACATACATCCGGACATACATCCGGACATACGGACGGAGCCCTCCCGAACTTCGTTCGGCGGGGACAATAACTTTTGGCATGAGTGGCATCACACAAGTGAATGAACATAATACCGGATGTATTGATAATAGGTAAGACATGCTATTCAAGTATTGGGTTTGTTATATGCAAATAAACAAAATGTGTGTGGGTGAAGTATTCACAATGACAGAAGTCACATTCATTGATGGGTGTTAAAATTTTTGAATGGTGGCCATTTGGATGCCACTGGCACAAATTATTTCCAGCCCATTTGTTTATTTCAAGTGATCAAGATATTTCTTGAGAAATTCCTCTCTAGATAGAACAGCTTTTATGGATTGAGATCGTCTAGAAATGGTTATAGGAATTTCTTTCTGATTCACAATTTGCAGTTTTTGCTGTTATAGCTTAGATTACTATCAGTTGAAGTCATAACAAACAGGAGTTAAATGGTCATATTTAGAATGAGTCCCACCCATGACAGCCTAAGACATATTGACTGTCCCTTTTGGAGACGTTTCATATAGAAGTCCATTGATGGCAAAGGAGGTATTATAATTGATTTTGTTATGCGCTGTATGACGTTGTGCCAGTAGTGCTTGACAGAATGAATGGGAATGCCTCATTTGCATCCATGGGCTTCTATATAAACGTCTACCATCACTTTGTGGTACTATTTAATGGATATTGCCTCAAAACAAAATCGCCAGTGAGAAAATTTCACAACACAGCTTCCCTCCAGCACAAGATGTACCTTCAGTGGAATCTGGCAGATCTTAAAAACATTCTGCTACAAATCAACGCCACTTTCCTACTCCAGTTTGTCTAATTTATTTTGGGTATATAAATCGAAAGTATATTTTGAAATACAACCACAATATTCAGAAAATGTTTAAGGATGTTACTGACTAGCATGATGATAAAATCATGCTAGCATCTCTTCTATCTAACCCCCTCCCCAGTGCAACTCCTTATAACAACTCTTCTGACACAAATATGTTGTGTTTCCTTTTTTAAGGTATCAATGAGGTAATTACACCGTAAGTAGAGCGCATAGAAGGTTAACAAAACCTCTCCTATCCTACACCATCTTGTTATTCATTCTCTGTAGACAAGCCTGGTTAGAACTGCTTACAGTACATCAGCTCTGTAGGTCCTTGTGGGTAGATGATAAGAATCCACCCTCATTGAGTGAGCATTAGGCATTTTCATAAGGTGATTCTAAATTAGTTTAGTCAATGTGGAAACTACACCCTGTGGGCATTACTATAGTTGATAATTAGGGTTATGTGATATAATCTGATTTTTGATTATTTTTTTTTTGTGATTTCCTGATTTAGCAAATCACTGATAGTGCCTGTAAGTAAACTTTAGCTTAGTAAAATGGGCGCAATAAAACCTGTGAGTTTGAGATAAAACAGTTTCGATCTCTTCCAGGTTGCAAGGTAAACACAAGCGACTTCACATGGATATTACACCAAAGCTTAGTCTATTGATCAGCCTGAATCTAGGCTGCCTATAGACAAGCAGTCACAATATGAGCATTCCCAAGTATCATATTAACCAGCTCTCACTCTCCTCCAGGCCAGAAAACATTTGATATCCAAAGCAAATAGCAAAACATTATATACATTACCAACATGAAAATTCATATGGCTACTATAAACAACTGCAAGTTCTAATCACAACTACATCAGCTATCGTCTACTTGATGTTAAAGAAAAGTAATATGCATTGTATGGAAGTGAGCAAAATGTTAAGCAAACATGGAGGTGGTTTTATGTGAAAATCTACTTGATGGGTTGGTGAGGATAATGTTAAATCTTGCAGGAATCTCCTCGAGGATTGGATAAATTTTCCCTCGATTTAGATCAAATTTCAGATCAATTCTGCTAAACAAGGATGCATTAGTTGAGTAAGATTCTTTTTGACAATTTTTAAAGTGCTGGTAATTTTTAAAAGTTGATGCTATGAATAACAATTTCTGGGTATAAAATCAGACAGGAATGCTATGATTCTTTGATAATTTTCACAAAAAAACATAATTTTTTGCTTATCACACAAAAAATGTAGTATGAAAATAACTTGAGTTAAAATATTTGTTTTATAACAGATCTGGTTTCATGTAATTAGGGCCAATCATGCACCCCCACACACCAATAATGGTATCTCCTAGCAGAGTAGGGTGCAATGTTCTCCTATTTTTCTATGAGTGAGTGCATAGAATTACCTGCATCACACATAATGTAGAAGAGGGAATTGGAATTATATTCATGAAATTGAAATTGCAAATGTAGTTATAGTTTTTAAAGTTTCAAACCATCCCTAGGATAGAATTTTGGTGGAGACATTGAACAATTTGTGGAATACTTCACAGCTGTTTGACCCCGTACAAATTGTCTCTTTTATTTTTAGAAACCAATTTTTTTCTTTAAGAGATGGCGACACAATTTTGACAACTTATATAAGTAGGGACATGCAAAAAATCACGGAGACAAATCTATTGCGGGAAATCTTGCCATATAGGACTAGAGCAAGGTCATGATTGGTATGTTATAGCGCCCTCCTCTATATGCCCATTCTCATTGAAAGACGTGGAAAACTAGTTTTTCAAGAAAAATCATATTTGCGCAATGAAATTTCATAACTTTACCACAGAATGTAGTTAGTTGACTATATATTCAAAATCAGTGTCTCAAAAGTGTGCGCCGGCGATAATATGTTGTATTGGGTTTGGTATATTAAAGGAGGATCTCAAACAGCTGTGATTTGCTGAAATTTGTCTGGATTCTTGATCCGTACTGAGACTATTGTACAATCATGTCACCACTTGTGTTTCCCACCTTAGGAGGCCAATTATTATCAGATTCTCGCATAAGATATAATTATAATTTATGTCAGCAAAATAACCCAATTTGACGCTTTCCCATAGAATGTCACAGTTTTTGCCATGTGTGGTGATGCCACGTACAATTAATCAAATCTATGCTAAGCATTTAATTTTTCCAAACAGGGTAGCTCCTAACAATAGACGAAAAGTTCTCTCATTATTAATTGGGGATGACGATGTTTGATTCCTCTCCACCTAAATGTGCTTCCAATCTTACTACCTGTTCACAATGTTTGGGAGCCTCGGCTTAGCAAAGTGCGTTTAAATAAATATAAATAATGGCTCTGTGCTATGAATATCATTGTATAATTGCGT
The DNA here is from genome assembly GCA_023653785.1 of Ophioderma brevispina. Classification (NCBI taxonomy): domain Eukaryota; kingdom Metazoa; phylum Echinodermata; class Ophiuroidea; order Amphilepidida; family Ophiodermatidae; genus Ophioderma; species Ophioderma brevispina. Next base: position 70,267 of record JAMKCH010010870.1, read on the forward strand.
TGGAAGTTTTCATGTGTGTTTTACATAGATATTATAAGCGCCAAGCGCTTTGCTGGCCCGTAGCCAATCAAACGAAGCACGACGCACTTGGTGCGCACTGAGCCTCTCCTATATCCACTGTATTATGAGAGGAAAAATTCCTCAATTAAATATTCATGAGCTGAACGCGTAGGTCTCTTGGCGTAAATGTACGCGTTGCGCGGTTGCACCATTAGCGTGATTAAAACGCACGTGACTGACGTCACGCAGTGTTACAGCATTAGGTTTTCAGTCAATACAAACAAGGAAATGCTAAATATTTTCTTTTTATGTGGGTCATATCCCCAGCAGTTTCTGATTTCTGTAAAGACAGTGAAGCGTCAAAAATTTAAAAGTTGCCGGAAAAACTTTAAAGTGAAGGATATAGTAGACTTTTCTACTTTTCCAACTGGAGAATTCACAGAAAAGGAAAAACGGTAGTGTTCAAAGAAATGACATGCACATATTCATGTGTTCTAATAAGTGTCTGTACGGACAGTAATGACTAGAATAACCGATTTGTAATTTTGTTTGCTCTTTGCAGGTAAGGAATCTGTACTGTTACGTAATGCAAACATCTGATTTTGATTGATTTTTGTTTATTTCAGCTTAAGCAAACAAATCACTGATAGTGATGCATGTTCGAAATTAAGGAAAGCATGCCAAACCGTATTGGCTTTTGTTTGTGTTGTTTTGTTTTCGTTTTTTGTGAACAATATAGGGATATCTAGATTTAGGAGATCAATTTTCCCAAATGACATACATTCATACAATGATAGGGAGGGGCGCGGCGTTACGTGAGGATATCTGATGAGGTGGAACCCAAGGGGTACAATACCAACTTGAGATTGGTGGCCTCGCCTGTTTTCATGAAATTCTCTTTCCCTCGTTTTCTCTCTCGATTTCCTTTCGTCTTTATTTTGGGCAGTCTTTTACTACACAAGATATTTAAAAACTTTTTAGGCAAAACGTGCAGAACATGCTGATGATTTTATAGGTGGGTGAAATATTTTCGGCAGGTTTTCCAGCCCGGGGACAATATCCCAGTTATTGGTCTTCTCTCTTTCCCAATTAATTTCTCCTTGTTAGGGTAAGCAGCAATTGCTCATGATCCGAAACAATTAAAAAAACATCAAAATTCGTCATTGGGTATTTTTGTTACTGATGTGCTAACATAATCTGCAAGTGGTTAAAAATCCGTGTATTAAAGACAAGGCTGCAGTACTTTTTTATCTTGATTCTGTAAGTTATAATACGTGCGTATCAAAAATTCCGATCTGGAGATCAAAAAAGCCCTTTCCCTGTGAATATCCCAGATTTATAGCATAATATGGGTGCACCATGCATTGGCTGCAGCTTACCTCAAACACAAAAACATAGGATCTTGTTTATTATGTAATAGATATTTTTCAATTAATTGTGTTTTATCATACAATAAGTAGTTATTATCGAATTATCATACTTAGCCTTTATTCATAAGTAAACATGGACATTTCTATGTTTTTACTCTCTTGCCATTAGCGCTGCTATATCCCTTTAATGGTAGTCATTGTAAAAAAAACAAAGTCAAACAAACTTTTAGAAAAGTCTTAGAATCGTTGATTTGGTGTTTAGGGGGAAAATATCTTTCTCCAAAAGTTGAAAAAACCGTTCAGAGACAAAATCATGGAGTTTTATTATTATTGACTATTATTTATTTTGCTTATTGTAAATATGAATGAGCTTCCGCAGTGCATCCCAGGGGTAATTTGAGTTACAATCCTATATCGTTTCTTGTCATCTTCACTGTAAACTGAGAGATGGTCTTGGCATATCCCTCTCAACATGATATAGAAATTAAAAAAAAAAACACCATAAATCACAAAAGCCGTCTTCGATCAAGTCTTATCGAGTTAAAAATGGCTTTTTTTATCCCAAGCTTCCAAATACACGTTTATATAGCGTGGGATTTCTGAGGATTTCACTTTTAAGGGGCCGACAAATGAGCGTCATCCCCCTTCGCTTCCGTTAAAAAAATTATCCCTGAGCTTCATTGATTTTATATATTGATCCATTAAAGTTCATGTTCTCCCTCTTCATGTCGAAACTTCATACCCCCTCTCGCTTACCGTTTTTCTTTTCATATGCCCCGTATAGCTTCTCAACCCCTCCATTCCCCCCTGGCACGTAACAATGAAGCTCCTTTAGAAAAGGGCTTGCATGCGACTTGTATGAGCGTCTTCTGGTTAACAAGGACAATGTCATGTTTCAAGACAATGTTATGTCTCAAAACGCGTGTTTCCCAAGCGTGTCTATTTATACCAGTGTTATGCAAGTTCTCTTTTCTTTCCTCTTAGCTCCCCTTCCTTTTACTGTTCATTTCTTCCAAGTTTCTCCAATTCTCGCTTTGTTATTCCGTAAGCTCTTTATCATCTTCGGGGATAGGTGTGCGTCCAATAAATTAATCGCGTTACAAACCATTGAATCGCGCATGATGAGTTTTGCGATGTGCGCTTGTCTTACGCGTCCTGCGTGGCGCTCTGTAAACGGGTCGAAAATAACAAGCCAGATTCTCATGGACTCACTGCGATCCCCAAAACGCGCAGGCACGGGCCTTCTAGCGCCTTGGCGCTATAAGATTCTGTGGGGTTTTAGAACAGTATGTTTTGTGGTCTGGAGGGGGATAAGAGAAGTTGAATGATATCATCACAAATGTATGCCCAGGATGTGATGAGTATCATATCAACTTTCTCTTATCCCCCTCCAGACCACAAAAACCTACTGTTACTAAAAACTAAACGTGAATAATTCCAATGCAATTATACGATGATATTCACAACACAGAGCAATTGTTCATAGTTAAGTGACAGTCAGCTAAGCGAGCTTCCCAACATACTGTGAACAGGTGTAAGATGGGAAGCACATTTAGGTGGAGAAGAATCAAACATCTTCATCCCCCAATAATAATGATATACTTATTCTAAGATTGTTTAGGAGCTACCCTGGTTGGTGAAATTAATACTTTGTTTTCCTCAGCCATTAAATTAACAATTGTACTTGCATCACCACACTATGGCAAAAAACTGTGACAGACTATGAGAAAGTTCCCAAATTGGAGTTATTTTTTACTGACATAAAATTATATCATGTCGAAAGGGCTAGAATCTGATAAAGATAATGCCTCCTTATATTGGTGTGGAAAAAAGCAAGATGTTGACATGATTATACCATAGTCTCAGTACTGCTCAACAAGAATCCAGACAAATGTGTGTTTTCAGCATTGAATGGTTATGTGTTTCTTGTTGATGTCAGTATTGTCTCAATGTCTAACCAAATTTCTATCCTTAGGGATGGTTTGTAACTTTAAAAAACTACAACTAAATTTGCAATGTCAGGAATATAATTCCCATTCCCTCTTCTACATTATGTGTGATTCAGGCACACCAAAACCAAGTAAAACCAAACACAGTACAATGGAAAAGCAGAGCACTCCAACAAAGTAATGAAAATTATTGTGCAATTGAGTAGTAAGTATACATATCCAATGAAAATAAGTAAATAAACCCAGAGGACAAAACAAAAACAGACCAAGGGGAAAAAGGTATGTTTTTGTTGTGTCCTTCTTTTGATCAGATTCATGACAAATTTTATCAAATAGCAAAACATTATATACATTACCAACATGAAAATTCATATGGCTAGTATAAACAACTGCAAGTTCTAATCACGACTACATGAGCTATCATCTATATGATGTAAAAGAAAAGTAATACGCATTGTATGGAAGTGAGCAAAATGTTCAGCAAACACGGAGGTGGTTTTATGTGAAAATCTACTTGATGGGTTGGTGAGGATATTGTTAGATCTTGAAGGAATCTCCCCGAGGATTGGACAAATTTTCCCTCGATTTAGATCAAATTTCAGATCAATTCTGCTAAACAAAGATGCATTAGTTGAGTAAGATTCTTTTTGACAATATTTTTTACCAAAAATGTGGTATGAAAATAACTTGACTTAAATTATTTGCTTTGTAAAAGATTTTGTTTCATATGACGTCTCAAGATGTAATTAAGGACCAATCACGCACCCCCGCCCTCCAATAATGATATCTGATAGCATATTAGGGTACAATGTTCTCTTATTTTTCTGTGTACATATGCAGCATTCTTTGAAGCATTCTTTGAGGGATGCTACAGGTGGGCGGAAATTTGCCAATCAGGCAAAATGTATCACCTGACCTATTTTCACAGATGGTCTTAAGGGTATATCCATCATGAAGGGAGGGATCTAATTATTCTTTATTGTGTTTTTTGCCAATTTTGGATAACTCTAGTATTTCCGGGATGCTAGGGGGTTTTGTGAAACACTCCTCCAGGATGTATAAAGATAAGTTTTGTTGGTTTAGGGATGATAACCCATGATCTACAACATGAGAAAGTATTCACCTGTTTTTGGAATTTACTAATCAAAACTCAAGATTGATAGCAAGATGATATGGAACTTTTGATGTCCCTAAGGAATTCCCTTAAAGCTTATCATCCTTCTATCTAGGTTATCAATTAATCTATTAAAAATTGATTTAAAAAATATACACTAAAATGAATGTTACATTTTTAAAATCTCCCATTAATATCATAACTTCACAGAATCATTAACATAAAGCTTCTCATGAATAAGAAATGGCAGTGTGGTTTACGGTACGGCAACGACAAAAAGCTGCCCAGAATTGTGATGAGTATCATATCAACTTTCTCTTACCCCCTCCAGGCCACAAAACATACTGTTACTAAAACCCAACAGTGAAAACTTCCAATGCAATTCTACGATGATATTCACAACACAGAGCCATCATTTATTAGTTTAAATGCAGTAAGCTAAGCCGAGCTTCCCAAATATTGCGAACAGGTAGTAAGATGGGAAGCACATTTAGGTGGAGAGGAATCAAACATCTTCATCCCCAATAATAATGATATACTTATTCTACTGTTGTATAGGACCTATCCTGGTTGGTGAAATTAATGCTTAGCATAGATTACGATTAATTATACTTGCATCACCACACTATGGCAAAAACTGTGACAGACTATGAGAAAGTTCAAATTGTGTTATTTTACTGACATAAAATTATAATCATGCCTTATGCTGAGAATCTGAAAATAATTACCTCCTTAAGGTGGGAAAAGCAAGTGTTGACATGATTATACCATAGTCATCAGTACACTGCTCAAGAATCCAGACAAATTTCAGCAAAGTACTTCACAAATTGTTCAATGTGTACACCAAAATTCTATCCTTAGGGATGGTTGTAATTTAAAAATTTTCAATTTCAGGAATATAATTCCAGACATTGTCTTTTGAGGCGCGCGCGCGCGATCGCGTGCAGTCGCGCATCTAAAATGCTTTGAGTCCGAGCGATTTTTCGCGCATCTTGTTAAAAGCCGGCTGCGAGTTTTCTACCTTCGTATTTGAGCCGGCAACCCAGCAAAATATTTCCTTTGGCAATATTAAATGATAATGATCACAGAACACTATGCTTTACCAGTTACACGCAATTTTCAGATAGTGTGAACGGCCGGTAAATCGGTGTCGAGAGCAAAAATCTGCGGATATTAACTCCACAAATGTATCGGAACTCCAATGGAAATACCGCATGGACGGTGTATGAAAAATGAACACGGACTATGTGAAATAATGCATGAAGTGAAAAGTCGTAAATTTAAAAGCCTTCGCACTGTTAATAGCACGTGGTTTTGTTTTGATTGAGCCGAGTTTGGATTGTATACATGGCGCTCGGGGCGAAAGAAGTTGAGGGGTCTTCAACAGTTAAGGGATTAGTAGTAGAAATTTAGATATTTTCGACATCAGAAAGAAACGATAGGCGGTACTAACCTTCGTGGTCAAATTGAATTGTAAACTATGCACGAAAAATATGTTCAAAGAAATCCGGGAAAGAAGAAAGGGGAAAGAAATGAAAGGTTGCCGGGGAAAGGCGGTCGCCCCGATAAAAAGTAAGAAAAATACTTTGACAGTGACACACGTTGATGGTGACGAATCAAGCATCGTGAATCGCCCCCATTATTAATAAAAACGGTGAGCTACTCCCAATTAGTAAGATAATTCTGACTAAATATGACTGTTGCCGACTTAGGTTCAACATTTGTTACTGATATGTGTGACTGTTTGTGCATGCCCAGTTTACTCTCCCTAGTTTAGACTTGAGATCCCTTTCAAAATTAAAAAAACAAACTTTCCACTCATGTTCGAGGTTCAAGGCCTGGGTGATTAATTCCTTGAAAATTGATACACTTGAATGATAACATCTACATCATGGTAATTTGATTAAATCTTGAGTGATAGTCTAAGTATGTAACTTTACTTGTTACTAACTTGATTGCAGTAATTAACAATGCTTATTGCTACACCTGAATTGAAAATGCATGCGCTTTAACTGCTTCTGGTCCCAACTCCGTTGTTATATTCAGCCGGTCCTGCTTGCTGTGCAGCTCTATGCTTTGTAAAAGCTCGTCTCCAGCCAGAAGTTGGGAGCTTTTAAAAAGCTCTTCTGCAGCTCGCCTCAAGGAGCCAAGATGAGCTTTTTAATGCTCCTCTGAAAATTTCAAAAGACGGTGTCTGTAATTCCCAATTCCTTTTCTACCGTATGTGAATTTTCAGTATAATATGTATTGAATATCAACATTTTTCTTTAAGTTTAACTGAAGTGTTATTTGAGACCTTCCCAGTTAGAAGTACAAACTTATCAAATTCATCCAAAGATATTGTCTTCCTTCAATTTTTTTAGTAAAATTTAGCATCTTTATCATGATCAAAACTGTTTCTTGATTTAGTAGCACTCCATCACATTTCCACTCAACATACACACACTGGCCAAAAGTATTGCAACATGCAGAAAAAGCAATTTATATTCACAAATTGATTTAAAATTGTATCAGGCGTTCTTGACTACACATTACGTAATTATTGTGAAAGTGGGGTTTTCAAACAGATGATATTTTCCAGAATCAAGTCGTGCGACAAACATTTAATTTGATTTTCATTATCCCTTAATATGGAGCTGGCTAATGATAACTTGCCGATTGTACTCCAGAAGGAATACAGGCAGAGGGACATCCAAAATGGCTGCCAAATAGTCGCTAAATGAACTTTACGAGTTTGTCAGGGTCTACTCTAAATGTTTAGGGCGAAAATTGGTGTGGTTGTATGGACCGGAAATGAGATAATGTCAGTAAAAGATTGGAGCACGTTCACTACCGTTGGACTCGGGAAATTTAATGGCAAGAAAGAGGTCACGTGATAACCTGAAAACAACTTTTAAATGGCACCGTTGACATTGTGCTGTTTGTCATGCAATGTGAATGCGTAATTTACACATGATTTACGTAAACCATGTGAGTTATCATTAGAATTGCATTTCAGATGTCTCGGATTTTTCGAATATTTCGAAGCCCACTGTCTTCCATTGACTTTATCTCGCTTCCGGTCCACACAACCACCATGATTTTCTCTCATAAAAATTATAAGTGAACCCTAATGAACCCATACAATCCATTAAGTGGCTGTTTTGAAGCCATATCTTTTGTGTCTGTGTCTGTATTCCTTCTGGAGTGCAATCGACAAGATATCGTTTGCTGTTCCTTTTATCCGCCATATTTAGGGAACGTGATAATCAAATCAAACGTTTTTCACTCTCTTGGATTTTGGGGAATAACATCTGTATGAAAAACACAACTTTGGAATTTAAATACGTATTGAGTGGTCACAAATCCATGATATAATTTTAAATCAATTGGTGATTATGAATTTCGTTTTCTGAATGTTGCAATACTTTTGGCCAGTGTGTGTAGTTAATTTTTGAATGTTTTTGA
>JAMKCH010010871.1:0-28802 GCA_023653785.1 Ophioderma brevispina
TGATGAAGAGAAAATGCTTCGACAACCAGAGGAAAAAGGCTTGTTTTTCTATCCGTTTTTTCCGATATACTTCCAAAAATGGTATGTGTGAACAGTGTTTCATTCTAGCGAAGTCTTTACCTTCATCTTTTACGGATCTTTCCCGGACCTACCTCTATGGCGAGGAGATAGTAGGGGGCTCTCGTCGCGAATGAGCCAGAAGCAACCTCGGGCTAGGTGGGAACTATTTTTTTGGATACCGTTTTTCTTTGCACTTCCGCATGCGGTACTGCAAATGTTCCTCTTGCACTTGGGTCCGCATGCGGAAGTGCAAATTCCGCGTGCACTTCCGCAGCGGAAACTGTAATATCAGCGAAGATGCGGAAGTGCAAATGTCATTTGCACTTCCGCATGAGTGCAAAGATCCGCGTGGATGCGGAAGTGCAAATACCCCGCCGTGCAGGCGGAAATGCAAGCGGACATTTGCATTTCCGCATGGTTGCGGAGTGCACGCTGGATATTTGCACTGTCCCCGTATATGCATATGCGGAAGTGCAACAATGTCCCGTGCATTTCCGCATGCACGCGGACATTGCACTCCCGCATATACGCGGACATGTGCACTTCCGCATGGATGTGGAAATGTACGCAGATAGTCAGTTAAGTTCGTCAAGTATTTCATAGTAGCATGATAATAGTAACAATCATTTAATTTATCATTCAATTGGTAGTTTCCCAAGTCACAAAGTGTTGATTTACACATGTCCCAACAGTGAATGTTATACTGCTCTAACAAAAGGAGATCTCCATTAACCAAACCAATATTAAGCAATATTAGGCCTATACAATTCGGCCACAAGATGGGTCGACCAATAACCGCGACGAAAGACTATACATTCGCCAACAATCGTGTCTTACCATTATCGCGACAAAGGGAGGTTCTTTTGCAATTCGCCAACAAAAGAGGTTTGGCAGCACTGCCACACGCGGACACGTGTTTTTTGGTAGTATAATCAATTATCTTTCAGGGACAAGTGCCGCAAATCGATGGTCGATATGTCCATATTTTCCTTGAAAGAGAAGTATTGAGGAGTCACGTTCATAGCGTTAAACAAAACTTACAAAGGTTTGGCCGGCGTACGAACAACCACGTACTTGTTTGTTGTAAATGTATTTGTCGACGTCGGAGGGTCGCACATTGGAATTTACGATTTTGTCATACACTTTGTACGAAAAGCATTAGCCTCTACTAATTCAATCAATTACTACCTTTTTTTCTTCATCACAAAATAACAGCCAAAACAATATATAATAAATTATAATAACTTTTAGACAATGTAAAAATTGTTGAGAATTTGCGGGAAAAATTTTATATCAGTTAAGGATCAAGTTCAGTTTATTTCAAGGATGAAAAATAATACTTGGATTGGAAAGAAAGTATAAGGATTAAAGTAGAGGAAGGATGTCATATAAGACATTGTTAGCTATTGTTTTAAAAAGACAAATTTAAATCAAATTATGGTAGGACTATTTGCCAAGAAAATTGACTAAATTACCGCTGCAAGCGAGAAAATTTCGACTTTCTCGACTGTACGATGGCAATGTAAAATTGACTAAATTAACTCTCACGAGAAAAAATTCGACTCTCGACTGTACTATTCATTCTAGATGTCTGCTGATGCATTACATCATGCGTGAATTCGCCGACCGTGACCCGGTAGCCTGGCTCGCTGAGATGCACGGGCTTGCACTCCGGCAGCCCCTCGAATGTGATCAATAGACCATTCCACTACAAACAGTTCTTCGAATAACTGCCCGGGCCGTCCTTTTTCGGACTACCCGTTTTTCCCAAAAGAGAAATGATTTTGTGCATTTTGATAGAAATGAAGTAAAATGCTCCTAAAACCAATTACAAAAAAAATACAGCAGTAAACTTGCGTCATCCCCCTGCAATATAACCTTGGTTAGAAAGCTACCAACTTGAACACACACACACATACATACGGACATTCGCACCCTCGCCATCATCCCCTCTGCGTTTCAAGCCAGGGATACAAATAGATTCCCTACTTACAAACAACAATAATAGGCCCCACAAGCAATTCCGTCATAGCAAATGACCAAGTTTGTGCTGTTTAGTTAGCTATTTCTTTAAAGAAGTAGAATACTATAAAATAGAAAAACGAACATATTTTAAGATTTTCGTTGCATAAAGACCCCTATTCTATTCTCTCATCCAAAAGTATTTGCGAATTAATAAAATTAACATGTTAGCAAAACTTCTAAAAATATGACAACATAACCATTTTTGAAAACTTTCACTCACAACATATTCTTTTTAAGGATTTTGGGTCATAATATCAACTTTTGGCATCGTTCAAATGCCTCAATATCTTCCGAATGTCTTCCGCAGCCTGAAGCGTCGATTGCCCGGCCTTAACCAACAAGAGCGCACATCCCGCGAGCAAGAGTTTTTATGTGTACGCAAAAGAAAACATTTTTTACGACACGAGCGCGAGAGTAGGGCGGATGCATTGTAACCTTTGAACATGAACCATTCTTTACTTTATTGTCCTTTGTTCAACACTTTTTCTTCATTGTCTTTTCTCCCTGGCATCCTGGAGACAGTGAGGAGGGGGAGGGGATTTAAGTTGGCCCTCCCCATTAGAGCGTTGTCCGCACGTTTGTCTCGAACAGAGTCTTGTGGCTGTCCCCTTAGGCTCAGCATGTAAATTAACCCCAATTTACATGAATTTCATGATTAATTGTTAGTCCCCCAGCTTCTGGGTGCTTTCACTTTTTGAAAAATAATATATTTGAATTAGTTCATGCGAATAGTGATGAGCGATCAAGCCCGCTACGAGACCTCACTATGCTTAAAACCTACGCAAATGGTGCCTTGCATTATTTGTTTTTATTATTTTTGTAATTCCGTACTTTATAATCAGATAGAGAAAAAGCCTTCTTCCTTACCTGTTCCGACTTTGACTCGTAGTAAGTTCTGCTGGAATGTTTGATGCTTATTTGTGGGCCCTTTTGAATAGTGTGGTTTGCCTTTCCCATATAGTTTATATTTATTTGAAAATTTGAATATTCCTGTTAACTTCGAGAAGGGGTCAGGTTAAAATCCTCATTGACATGTCGGTCTTGTAAGACACAATCTATCAAAACCCTAATATAATAGGTCTAAACCGGATGCCGCCTCTCCTGTCACAACCTGCAGAATAAGGATTTAACAAAAAGTAGATAACACGAAACGGCGGGATTCAGAACGTAAAAGATAAAAAGGTTAAAGCGTAATGTTATAGCCTAAAATCGACATAATTGACACCGCTTGGCACTCAACACCAAGACACGCCTCAACACGTTGCGTATTAATCGGTTTTTTGTCGGAGCTGTTCGCACTAAGATGGCGCAAGGGTTCTTTTTTCAAGAAAAATAATGATTTTCGCATGAATATCTCAAAGGTTACTCGTGTACCCCATGATTGTTTGTTTTATTAGAAAGCTGACAGAGTGCGCAACTTATATAACAAAATTACAACAAAATTATGGCTAATTTTTACTATACACAAAAATGTCTCGAACAAATGATTTTTCCTATGACTTATTTGTTAATTTTGGCGAAAAATGTGTTATTTTGTATGGTTTTAACTCACAATGCCATCGTGACCCCAGTTGTTGTTTTCTTTGAATTTCGATCATAACCGATGGAACCGGATATGCTAAGTTTGAAAGGAAAATTTGCGGAATAAATACCCAAAACCCCCTGAACCATGTCATTGTACAAAGCTTTACAATCAGTTTACGGGGGGGTCGAAAAGGCTTGTGCGCTATAATAAAGTAGGAAAGGTCGGATCCTGGTTTCAGCCTATGATAGCTCATTATGGTGTATATATAGAACCATGCTGTTGAAAATGTTTTCAAAAATGTATCATTGGTTTTCCTTGGGTGGCAACGGGACCCTGTATACGCTCTGACTTTGACGGCATACCTAAGACAGCAAAGGATGAAAAAATTATACATTTCCGAAAAGGCTTCAGGACATTTAGCGAACCGGAGAAAAGTTCACGTTTTAGACGATGTTAAACAAGATCGACCAAAAAGTGTAGTTGCTATAGATCGGAGCCGCTAAATCCGTGTTATGGATGTTTATTTGAATTTTTAAACAAGTGTTAATTTTCAACAAGGTTGGCGATGAACAGGGTAATAAGCCTTTGTTAAAATGGTTAAACACATTTCATTATTTCGGTTCTACACTGGTAGGCCTATAGTATAGTTTGGTTCATGCCCCTCTATTTCGTCAGACTGAAATAGTCACGCCCACACTTACTTTTGATCATTCAAGGATTAGAAATATTTCCCTGTAATATTAAGTACTTAATCTTATAATTGAAGATTCATCAATGTATAATATGTTCCTCATTAAAAATTTCGAATCATGCATTCATTTTAAATTTCGTCATTATAGGCCCTTAAAATATTGACATAAAATTTACACTACGTTCCTGTACTTCCCATTACAGCAAATACTGTTCTTTTTACAGGATTTTCCATGTTAAATTGTCACGGTAAGTTTTAACAATGTACAATTGAATGCTGTAGGTATGAGCGACTCCGGGATTGCTCATATGGAATTTGCCGAGTTGGTCATACACTTTGCACGAAGAGCATAAGCCTCACTTTAATAGTTTTGAATATCAATTTTCACTAATGCAATTATGACTATGATTTATTTTTTCTTCTGACAGAATACAGCAAAAACAATAGATAAATATGATAATTTGCGGGAAAAATATATAAAGGTAAAGAGAAAAGAATACATGGATTTGGAAAGAAAAGTGGCATAGCTAATATCTAAAGGGAAAATATCATATTCATATTTAATTTTTAAAGCAGAGACGAATGTATATTAGTCATGTAAGACCTTTTTTTAACTAAAGGTATCAAACGAATTTCAGAAATCGACTAAATTAAGTCTGCAGCGAGAAGACTGCTGTACTTGTAATTTATAATTGAATCAGGTTGTTTTGTATCATGTTTGTTATTCTGAATGAATAAATAAATGAATAATACAGGGGCGAATTTCTTTTTTGAAATTAGGGGGTGGCACCTCTCTTTACCTTTTCTAAAAAAAAATCTGAATCGAATTTACGCCACTTGAACTCGTTAATCAGCCTTATGTTAAACAACTTGATATCAAGATGAAAGGCCGTATTTTTCTCATTGTCGTCCTGAAATTTGAGCCCTCAATTCCATTTCTTCCCCAAATATAACAAAAACCCCGTTTTTAGTGGTAACCACATATTGCACTGTTAAAATAGGGCTTGGCAACTGCATATTCGCATCTAACATCAAAACAGCAATTTTGTTTCCCACGTCACTGGTTGGGGTGTATTGTGGCAGTGCCATGCCAGGCTCTCATATCAGTAGAGACCACAATACACATCAATCGGAACACCACCTTTAAATTAAGATATGAATTTTATAAGAAAAGGGTCGTATTTGACAAATTGAAAGTAGTAAGGCACACTTATTTTTTTGTCATTCAAGTTGGGAATTCAAGTTCACCAGAAAATGTAATTAGTATGTTTAATTTGGCATTTTCCAATTAAAGCCCATGGTCGATCGCTACAACGTTCGTCCCCAGAACCTCATAGTTTAACCAGAATGGTCAAATTGTTTGGTAATCAGAAGAAATTTAAGCTATTTTCCTCATTTAACACTTTCCACTGTGTCTTTCACTTGCACATTTTAATAGCTCTAATCCGTACCCGATCCGTATCTCATACCAAAGGTGGTGGTAGTCATTCGAGGTAATTAACGTGATAATACCGTCAATTAAAAATTCCTCGTCCTCTTTTCGACATGGACGGAGAATACTGTTGCCAATAAAAAACCATTGTTTTGCTCTTTGTTGAACATTGCCCCTTAGATTCTACCTTATTCTGTATTTAATGCTGGACTGTGCGATTTACCAGAAATGTCACACTCTCTACCAAAGAATTTATATGGCGTATTATAAACCGCTACTTAGATGACTAAGAATAGACTCCCGCCCATTTTTGCAATAATTATAACCGATGAATTTCGAATTTTGGAGGTAAAAATTTGATTCCCAAAATTATCTTCCGATTTTTAAAGGTTTGGCAATTCGCTAAGTATTAAGTGTTCTTTCGTTGAAAAAAAAATAAAAGGCCTGCATGCGGAATTGGCAATGTCCGCTGCAGCGGAAGTGCAATGAAATGTTGCACATCCGCATGCGGATGTGCAAAATAATGTTGCAATTCCGCATGCGGACCTTGTAAGCGGAATCTTGCAGTTCCACATGTACGCGAGAACATTTGCACTTCCGCATGCAACGCGGACATTTGCACTTCCGCATGCCGGAAGTGCACAGTTTTTTGCCATCCGCAATGCTGATGTTTACATTTCATTTGCCCTTCCGCATGCGGACAGTGCAAAGCGGTCGTACACTTCGCATGTGCGGGAAGTGCAACGCGATCTTTGCACGTCCGCTGCAGGTCGGCCCTTTGCACTTGCCGCATGCGGAGTGCAAAGGAAAATTGTTTTTTTTTTGCACATCCCATGCGGAAGTGCACGCGGAATCTTTGCACTTCCGCATGCGGAAGTGCAAGCGGATCTTGCAGTACCGCACGCGGAAGTGCAAATAAATCGGTCGTTGTAAATACCTGGCTAGGTTCATGCATATGTTTCGGGCAGGCCGGCTGGAGCGATTCCTGCGCCGGCCTCCCTCGGGCAAAATCAGCGTTCATACCATGGAAACATATGCATGAACCCCTAAATTCCATTTGCAGCAAAGCAGGAAGGGAACAACATATATTTTCTGTTTCTCATCTGCATCTTACAATATCTTCCAATAACAGCTCATCTACACACTCTCCATGCAAAGCTCAGCAGAAATTACGCTGACCAATACAACTCAGAAGGTTCAAAGGTATTAAGTAACTGCTGGAGAGCTAGGCCTAGCCCGACATACAGGGAAGTTGCGGTGTTAAGATTCTGCGAAGATCAAGAATTGAGAAACAGATCGAAGGAGGAAAGAAATAACGACTTGAAGAAAATAAGATAGCTCAAGAAAAAGCAGAGTATGCAGAATTTAATATGACAAAAGTGAAGAGAAACGGCCGAAGGAAACAATTAAGAACTGGCTAAACTTATCTTAGAGACTTTGTGGAGTGGCTATATGGCTTTAAACCAGTTCTATATATAAATTCTCTTTATTTCATCACAAGAAGAAAACATAATACCCAAGGCAAAACAACTTAGGCCTATACTGACCACAGGCCTGGGAAAGACAAAAAACTGACATTAAATTATTTGTTCAATTGACCAATCAAATTCGTGTCTCACATTAAAGATAGCATATGAGGAAATTATGGCAGATTTAGAGATGGTGGCCTTAAGATCACTATATATATGTACCAGACGATTTAAGTTGTTTTAGATATAGTGACTTCTGTTCTTATTGTCCTATCAATCAAATCAAACCCCTCGAACCAACTTCAACAACGACGAGTGAGCAGTCACGGCCCAGCAATCATTTATGTTGCTCACAAGGGAAGCATACCGATCGAGTTTGATCTGTTGGGCTTGTTGCTGATCTTTAGTTCACTCGACAGAAGGGACCTTTTATCATCATGCCAGTACAAAAACGATATCCGTCTCTAAGATGTGGCAACAATATTGGGAGAGATTGTGCCACCGCCAATTGTTTGATTTTCAATATCGGCATATATCTTCACAGACCAGAAAGTAAAAACTTAGCTTTCTTTGAATGATTTGAGAAAAATATTCAAATATGTTGTGCCTCACAAGTTAACCTGTCTAACATCCTTTGGCAATTAATTTAAATATGCAACATGTCCCCTTTTACACTTACAGAGAGGGCATGAATCTTGAAGACGTTTGCCCCAACCTAAGATTTGTAAAAGACGGAATGCACAATACTAGCGTTTGATTGCCAAATTTTAGGACAACTTTTGGCAACCAAAGATCAGTGATTTCCAATAAGTCAGTCCTCGCTCTTTTCCAAAAGCTTGGCCAATTCACCCTGACACAAGAGACGCTCGACGACCGATTTCCAATGATTGGCGATTCCGTCGCCAAGGCTCTACGGACTTTTGGTTTAACAATGTGCCAATTGGTCGTATTACTATATTCAGTAGCCAGGTCAATGGTGTATTCACATGTTATTTAGTAATAGAGATTTCACGTTGCCAGTAAATCGTGGCCCAGGAAATTCTCTCTGAGCTTGGAGATCAGACAGAAGTAATATAACCAAGGTAAGTGATGGAGATGAATGGATTGATGATTCTCGATTGAAAAATGGTGTTTCAACCCATATACAGTACCAAGTTTTATAAGTCCAGTTTTTCAACGAAAAACACCCGCTACAAACAATATTAATTTTTTATCAGCCCCAAAAACAATCAAAATATACATGCTAATCATGAAAACTATGCGGATCTAGTGGCCCAAAAAAACTGACACTGCATTACTACTCGGAAATGAGTTGAGCTGGCTATTATTCCGGTATGCGTAACTACCCCAATTCTCGATAATGTCTGAGCTGCTTTGTTAGTAAAATTGTTTTGACATGTGAATGTAACATGTTTTAAGGCTATGCAAGTACTGTCCTGATTCTAGGTATGGTTTACGGATTTATTTGCGGGCCGGTTTTAATTTCTCAACACTATTTTAGTTGAATAATATCATGTTTATCATTTTAAGAAAGGTAAAACAATCAAAACCCAACCGAAACCAAGTGCATCGCACTTATTCATTACCGTGCATAGGCGGTATAGGCCGATGGTATATATACCCCATACGTGGGATAATGCTGAACAGGTGTGCAATTATGCAAGGGTACGTGTCAGGCACACGGCAAATACGGTGCCTTCTTCCCAAGTCCTTGGGCCTGAGTCCTTAAAGGTGCAACTAGAGATTTTCAAATAACAGGTGTCCCGAAAAAAGTGTGAAAATTCGGATTATTGTCCACTGTGAAAGCTTTGTATCAAAAATATTCCCCATCTTAAGGATTAAACTGAGAATTTTTTTTTAAAATGAATAACAAAATTTGTGAAATTTTCTATTTTCGTATAGAGCAAATATGCATTCCAGCCTATGTAGTTTTCTATTGAAATATAAAGCAATATACAAATCACACCATTGTTTTCATTTTAAGTTATTTCTGTACCAAAATAAAAGGTAGGAATCTAGTGAGCATCTATCTATTGAAATTACTCTACAATATCACAGAAAATATGGATGACATAATCTCTCGTTGCACCTTTAACAACATTTCCCCGCCGTATATGTGGTGGTGTGTTCATATTACCAACAATGCGGCGATCGCACTTCCCTGATCAGAATGACCCCCTATCGCAGCTGATCGCGTGAGGAAGAATAAAAATCATTATAATTGTAATTTTTCATTCACAAAATAGAATAGTTGTGAGTGTAATTCCAGGGAACTATATGAATGCCTGAATATCAAAAAGTACTCCCTACAAAGATGTAATGCTCAATAAACACAATAGTTTTTTTTGTGATTGGCTGTATTGCAGTGGCTTCGCCATGTACAGGAACAGGACTTGGCCTTAATATTCCTCAATGATATGTAAGTGAAATCATTATCTATAATTGATAGAGATATTTTAGTTACTATGTGCATATGATTTGGCCTGACCGTAGGAAAGAGTATAGTTGGCCGACTATGCCATCGTCACCTACCCACCCAATTCCATAAACTTAGGTGGTCCATTGAGGTCGAGTTGTGGCCTTTTTCTATTTGGGTAGGTACGCATACCGGAATTATTATCCAGCTTGACCCCATACGCATGACTACTATTGTTTTGGTTACGCCTGATGTCCCGTTTTATTGGAACGCTACACAAAGCCCAGGACATTGCTTGGAAACCCAAACAGAAGCAGGCAAATACCTCAAAAAACAATTACAAGAATCACAGAGCCACAATTAGAGTAGGTAACATGAAAACATTAAAGGTTCAAAGAATCATGACGATAAGGGAAAGAGTAACAGGAACAGGAGACTGAAGTCGATTCCGATTTTTCATCGGACGACCTAAGGCCTGGTAAGTCGAGGGTTAAACAGTCGCTGGAATGCTATTATTTTGGGCTGCCAAAATGTCCGCGTTTGATTCACCCCGGACACAGTATTGCAACAGCAACCGACTCAGTGAATGGAATATTCCGACCTGAATGCCAAAACGATGTAAACAATATTTTAAGGTTTTGTTTATATGAAATCTCCGCGATTTGACCCGTGGCACTAGTTTTTTTCTGCCCGAATGGTAGTCCTGGTACTGGTATTGCCCCCATATCTATCTCCACAGTGTATAAGTCCCTGTGCCTTGTAAATGTTACTGTCACACATTCCGCATTGCAGCTGAAGAGAGTGCGGTGTGGTTTGCTATTGCTCATTCACGCAATGCAATGTTCCACACACTGTTCAAAATAACACTAATATAAGTGAGAGCGTAAACTGTTGAACCTGTTGATACAGCCTATAAATTCAACTACATACACCAATCTAGGTGGGCCTTATACTGCTATCCGGACCAGGTTAATATGATTTTATGCCATGCACTGTTCTATCCTCTGGGCAAGGTAAAAACAATGCTGCAAAGAAATATTTCCCTTGGTGGCTTTTCACAGATTACTGAATTTGAAAATGTGTTGTTTAACAATATTTTATGGTTAAAAAGTCGTAACAAGATTGTTTAAGTATTATAGTGGGATGCAATTAGCCTAATTTGAAGTGCCAATGGTTGAAAACAGTTGTATATTGGTCGAGTTACAATTGTGAATATTAGTGAATTTTGTATAAAGTTGTGACTTACCCACCATTCCACATACCAAAGACCACTTTCCCGTTATGGACAATTGATGAAAATCAATAGCTGAACAAATCCTTCCATGTTGACTTACCCCGACCAGTATTATTACACATGTTTGACTATTTATCATGCGGAATGAATAATGCAAAGGTGGTTCACTTTTTTCGCCCCAGTACTTTGTCTTACCTTGTGGAGGCCTGGAATTTTTAGAACCAGCAATCAAGGGCAAAACCCACATTTTGACTTGGGGATCAATGGTGTAACCATAGCATGGTGCAATACATCTGCTATGTGGAATGACTGTCTTTATATAACCCTTGTATCATACTAGTGTCACCTTGCCGATTAATTAGGGTACTACAATATCTAGACTACCACAAAAATTTGCTGTCCTGGACCTTTTGAAAATGGAAATAACAGATCAATTCTAAACTAACAAATATTGATTTAAAATTTATTGCCATTAAAATTAAGCCATATTTTGTGGTTATGTGAAGTTAAAAATCACTTAAACTACACTGGTTAGGTCTAGGTTTACATAGGCCTTCTCCCATGATAAGCTATCGATAGGCTATATCACTTGATTCTACCTTATCCTTTGCATGGAGAATGAATTTATTTTTACAAAGACAAAAGAAAACAAAACCTCAGACTCATGGGTATATTTTTGCAGAGCTCACATCATAGTCATTAACATATAATTGTAATGTACAAAAAAAAAAAAAATAAAACTTTTCTGTTGTAATTTGCAATGATTTAAGACTCATTTGTATTACATATGAAGATGGTATGTTCAACTTATTAATTTCATTATGAATTAATGCACTGGTATGCTTATAAAGATGCAGCAAAAAAATAGGCTTTCGTGTGATTATGACTTTCATCATGTTTTTTATATAATTTTAATAAGAAAAAAGAACACCTTTTGTTCGTGTGGAAAGACTCGCTGAATAGCATTGACTCTTGGGCCTAATTAGAAATTTATTTAAGTTAATGCAATGGAGAGGGGTGAAACAATGTCATCCCGCATCATCATCACCATGGAACTAAGTACTACTTAACTGAAGTATGGACGTTAATCCCCCCTATAAGTTATAGCGTCTTCATGACACTATATACCAATAGTGTTGGTGTATCATTAAATAGTATATCTCCTTCTCCCCATCCTATGTTGATTGTTCAGGTATGCAAAATACTATAACAAGCCTAATTGTATGTCAGAAGCTAAATTCATTAGGGCAGATTGTCCTTTTTAAGGACTCTTCTTGTTTACCATGTGACTGTACTATTGTTCCCATGTGCTGTACTATTGCAAACTGTACTATTGCACTGACGTAAGGATCTATGTGTTTCATTAATAAAAAATGCTTAATTATTTGTTCACAATTAAAAAAAAATATATCACTTGTCGCATGGTTCTTCTTCTTGGCGTATCCACAGGTCATTGGTAATGCTTTGGTGGTGTCAGGATTTAATTCATCTAAGTGTGCTGATTCGGGCCGCGTGTATCCACGATACGGAACGCTCCTAACATGGCCTGCTATTTGAGACTGGGGGCGGTTGGGAACAGTCAGGGTGTTTTTCACCCTACTCTTATTCGACCTGACTGCGACGTACATGTACAGGTTTGACTCTCTGTACACGGGACCTACGGCTTAACGTCCCCCTCCGATGACGGGATGCTTTCATGATCCATTTACCCAATTCCAATTGAACCTGGAGGAGAGCGGATAATTCTTTGGTTGTATCAATAGTTCTTATGCATATCAAATCCAGAATTTAGAGTTATACCCGAATAAATCCCAGTAAGTGCCACACCCCACCGGAATTCGAACCCGAATTTTGTTGGTACAAACCATTGCGCCACAGGCATCACCCTCACCGCTAGCCCCGCCCTCCTACAATAGGAGTATGTCGCCTCGCATGGTCCTGTCTTAGGATTGTATGTAAATATATATTCATTTATGGGTCACGACCAAGGCATTTCCAGCATGGGTCTGTATGTTCCAATAGTCCCGAGAGTGTCAACCATTACGAGAGGGGAGCGGGTAATATCACAATCACGTAACAGTATTATTTTTACAGGTAATAAGAATTAATAATAATATTTATTTGAGTTACTCATTAAAAGCATGAAGCAAAATAGTAACTCAAGAAAGAAATTTGGGCTACACAGCCCAAAACACAATGAGGTGGATTTCTTTCCTGTGCAAAATAAAGCAACATACATGCATACACAAATTAGCATAAAATACATTGGTCATAATGAATAAAGCAAGCGGATAAACATCATTTAATAAGAAATTCTGCTGTACATAAGACTTTGAATTGATATAAAGAATCATGCATTTACGGAATATAAACATGATAACTTTCCCCATAGGCCTATATGGAAGCAACAAATACAGAATTGAGGAAAGAATTAGTCCGTGCACGCCAGTGCAGAAATCTATTTTCATTCACAACCTTCGACTAAAGCAATCCATGAAAGAGGTTGTACCCATGCCGTTGATAAGTCGAAGCAAAATTGCAGGCCTTTGCATTAACAAGTCTTCACTTTCATCAAAGCAAAAACAGACAACCTTCAGATACTAACACGTTTTGACCATTACAGACAAGACCGTGTTCCTGTACATGTAGCACACGATTCTTTTCCTTTGAAATTTCTCAGCCTTTGAATAAGGAAATATTAAGGAGCCCCCAAACACAGCACAGTAAACCAGATGAGGATGGACAATAGTTTGTTATAAGTGTCAAATAAAGCCGAGAATTGCAATTCTTAGTACAGTCTGGGGGGGAATGATAAAACAACAGACTGAGATTTATGCACTGGAATCAATATGTGAAGAAAATGCAAGAATTGGCAGAAAACGTAAACGCCAAGTTTAAATCATCACGGACTGTAGCGTTTCACCACCCAAGAAGAGTATTTACTTTGGCACCCATCGTAATCTATAGAAATGCATACAGCACATTTGAGCAGTAAGTGGAAGGCTTGTCTTGACTGTCCAAGAGTAGTTGATCAAGGATCATTTTGAGTTCTGACCGATCATCGAGATTCCGAACTGGTCTCACCAATGTGTGATCTTCAGGAAATTGAAATATGGGAGAAGACAGACCAATATTGATATCCGAAACAAATAAAAGAAGAGAACCGACCCATCACTGACCCTTGTGGAACTTCAGAAGTGGCACTTGTCCAATCAGAGAATCACCTTTGTAAATCACCCTCCGCTGCCTTTCCATAAAAATTCTTAATCCAGTAAAGAAGAGTATCCTCGAATACACAAGCATTAAAGTGCTTAGGTAAGATTTTGGTCCACTTTATCAAAGCAGAGCTAAAATCAGGAAAACGTGTCACCCAGTCGACAGTCACGCCCATCAAGGGCTTCACCATAATATGAAAGAATTTAGACAAACAATTGTTCACAATTTCTGCCTTGTCTAAACCAAATTGATTGTCATCAAGATATTATTCTCCCATAATGACATAATCGGTAACAACAGTTTCTTCTCCAAGGTTTTACACAAGACAGCTTCAAAGACACAGAACGGTAACTGAGGGGGCATCTTTTTGGGTTGCCAGAAACCTTTAATAGATAGGAACAACATTAGCTAATTTCCAAGACTGTTGGAATATCACCCTTAGATAAGCATGCAATTGAATAAGTCACATTAGAAGGGGGAAAGTTCAACACTACATGAGTTTAAGAAAATGGATAGAATTCCATCAGGACCAGGAAATTTATTGGTCTCTAGTCTGTTGAAAACTTGGAGCACTTCTCAACAGTAACTGGAGACAAAACAAACGGAGAACCACCAGGTGTGATTTGGAGAAGCTGACAACGAGAAAGGTCAAGGGGACTTCTAAGCATCACCAAAGTTAAGATAAAACGCTATGAACTAGCATTTGCATATCCTTACTTCTGTTATCTCAGGATTAATCACCTTGAAAGACCTCTTAGGAGAATCTTTACTACATCTTTAATATAGGCCGCTAAATTTGTTAGGCTGTTTGGAAGCCTGCTGAGAAACATAAGAATAATCACGATTACTTAAAACGAACCAACAGATTTCAGTTTTGTTACTACAATCCTTAAACTTTTCCAAGCACCTTCAGACTTGCTTTGTTTGACCCTTTTGTACAATCTTTTTTACGTGTACACAATTTTGCGGATATCTCTGTTAACACATGGTACTGAGGAACCGTTCTAACCTTGTCCTTATGAATAGAAATATTATAGCATTATTAAGGGAATAATTTTCAGATTATTTCCATCATCTCATCAATATCATTGCTTCTTAACACAAACAAACAACCGGACCTTAATTATTACTTAGAGTACACGCAGAAATCAAATCGCTTTACCTAAACAAGAAACAATCCTGTGAATAAATTACGTAATTGTTTACCCATGTTTTAAGTTTAAGCACCTAAAAGCATCATGATCACAAAACCAACCAATTAAATGTTAGGATGACTCACAAGATTGCACAAAAAAGTACAGATACAAACCAATCCAGGAGTGGTCATCCCCATAGTAAGTTACATAAGTAGGCTCATTCAGAACTTGTGTAAAGCCACTTGAGTGCATTGTGTCAATGAGAAGAGATGGGAGACCACCATACTTACAATTAGGAACACTATTTTCCACGCCATGTGAATATTAAATCTCCCACAGAGTGATTCTAAAGAAATGGTTTTTGTGACAAGCCTGTACCTTACTTAGATGGTCATCATGTAACTCCATATAATCTTTACGACACTTTGAGGTCTGTTAATAAAACACCAATAAAAATTTAAATTTTGCGGTACTAAAATCCCCAAATAATTTCAAGACCATCGCATACTAGATCACTAACGGAAGAACGGGATAAATATCAGATTACCACTAAAAGAACACCACACCATGGGTATTTCTCATTTTTCTATAAATACAATAATCACTTGAGAAAAGTTCACCATCTTTGTATGTACCATCAAAGCCAGGACTCTCTGAAATAGCAACGATATCAAATGATTTTCAGAAACAACACGAGCATGAATCTTAGGTAGCTTGTTTTTCATGCTACGAGAAGTAAAAAATCACACAGAAATATCTTTGTTCTTTTTTTCCCAATGGTATCACTTGCAATCAGAAGGAAAAGGTTTGCATAATCAAATTTAAAGAAGGTTTGGGATACTGTAAGGAGGGCATGTACATTAGAGAGATTAATCATGAACAACACCATATTGCATACAACCAATATCCATCAAAACCTCATTATAAACCCTTTACACAATATCATCCACAATTAATAGCATCATTACTGCTTACAATTCTCAGCAAAAACATTAACAGTTAAATCGCCAGTATTATCAGAGTTTTTGCTGTTTCATTAAGTCCATAAGACAGGTTCCCACTTTGGATAATTTGTTCGTGGAAACAAGTACGGGTGCACACACCTTAAAAATCCTGGAAATTACGAGCTAAAACTAGTCCTCTGTTATCCGGGAGAAGGTTATCGTGGCTAATGCCTATGACTGAGTGATTATCAAATATAAGTTCCAGCGATTGCCATTACAATCTTTATAAATTTCACAGTTTGACCTTTGATGCCTGGTTGTCTTTCCTACAAATCACAGAAGAAATGGCACCTCACATTTACCACCAGCATGGATCATTATTTGGTCCTTAGTGTGTGTTAGTTTGCTCTCGATTTGATTCAAGTTATCCCTTTGTAGTTATTTGTACCCCCATTATGAAATCAAAGAGTCTGCTGTATATACTGACTGTATTTAACAAATCATCACATACTTTGCTCGATAAGCGTCCCGCTCTGGCTGAGATTGGTTGACATCTGCAATTTCTCAATAGGCCTTTTAGCCATCATTTCGTTTGAATTGAGTCGACACAAAATTACAACACAGGCAGGAAGACTGAGAACGGTGGGGGTTTACTTGTCCATCTTAGGTGACTAAGAGTACTCACCCCATTACTAGGAGAGAGTAATGAAAATTTCACGACCATCGATATCATCCGTCTGAAGTTCGGATACCCTGTGATCGTAATTGAGGGTATGCCGTGAACTCAAAGTGACGTCACATGTCACGTTGTCTATCTAGATATCAACCCACATCTGAACAACGTCTCCATTGTCGAACTCCAAAGGCAGCAAATTTTGCTATAATAAAGGTCATTGCATATTTGTCATGCCGCTTGCCGTTTTTGCCGCAAAAATGAACCCATATAGTATTGTTTGACGTCTCGTAAAGTCAAGGTCAGAATACCTTTCAAAAACACAAATAAATAGCCTTGTGCACACATGATCTACATTAGAAATATAATAAACAGTTTTAAATGATCTTTACTTGATTTGGGTTCAAGAATTTGGTATGTCCAAACCAAATTACATATACCCACTTAGTTAAGATTACTTTTGGTTTACTATTGTCCTGTGTTGAAAGCGTTGCAGTTCAACGATGATTACGTCCTCACGCGAAGACGTCCACAATGACAAAGCGCACAAGTTCATACAAAACTCCTCAGTTATTATATTCCAAGGAATCTTCTCAGTCCGTGAAGGTACTCTTGTCCATCAGTTCAAGACAACAAGATAAATTAAGTCCCTCGACGATAATATTCCACAGTCCATAATAATCACCACGATTTCCTATCTTCCACAATTTGGAATCCTCTTTTGATTCCCAGCACTTTCGGCTTAAAGACTACAGTATAAATACTTACAGCACTCTGCTCACAAAGAATTGAACATCATATACATCCTGGCACCTGTGTGTGAATCAATAACATCTAACCATTATTGTAGATACAAACTAGCTTCCATACTGTATAGCTGATTCAACTGCTGACGGCGAGACTTAGCTCAATCTCCTATATATACTGTCTTCACAAAAGCCAGTCTAAATATAGACATTACATCATTCTTATATATAAACAGTGACCTTGCACCATCTAAATCAGATTTCACAATCTAATTACATCACTTCATATATATAACTTTTGGGGGAATTCCCAGATCTTGCAAGGTTTTGAATTTTTAAAGAATAAACAAGCGGATCGTACTAATTTTAGCATTCTTGGGGAATCCCCCCACTTCCCCTATTGGCAAATCTAAAACAGGTCACTTAGAAACAACGAGGGTATTCCCCTTTCTCTCTTATTATAGTAAACAAAATACTTGTTCCTGTGATAAATCTTTTCTCAAATAAAATTGGAGAAAATAATATTTTAACAAGTTTAATCAAAAAATGGAGGCCCATATAACATCCTCCCCTTAAAAAGAAAATTTGAATTAAATGAAATTTTCCAAATCTGGCTTTATACCTTTAACTCCATTTTGTGGTTAATTTTTTCATATACAGTTTACACAGTGCAAAATTTTACAGCTTTTTACTATAATGGGTTCTTGAATGCTTAGCCTCAGTCAATTACATAATTTGTAACATCAAATTTCTGAAAAAATTTAGCAGCTCTGGACAAGGCATCAGCCAATACTTTTCTTTTCCTTTGATATGTCTTATGTCCGGATTGTATTCTTGTAGGTTTAAACTCCAGCAGTAAAATCTTGTCAGGTGGGAGTTTCAATTATCATCCACAAATTTAATTAAAATGCAATTCATAAATTAGTATTGGGTACACTGTTTCCCAAATAGCGCACCAAAGTGGAGTTTGACTGGATCTGAACTTCCAATCTCACTACTCCTGGTTCACTGATATGCTGCAATTTGATTGGCTCTGAAACACCGAAATCAATGCATGGTTAATGACATGTTTCTCACTGGGTATCATCAGGAAATAGTTTTTTCCCCCCCCACTCATGAATTACCTCTTTCAATTCACCTGTTGACTTTCTGGGGGATGGCCTAATTTCTTGTTCAATTGGCAAGTAATGTCAGAATTTTGTAATTTGACACCCTACTCATTTTCTGTGTTTACAGTGCGGTTTTTGTTCAAATTCTAACTCTGTGATGTCAACCCATTTGTACACTCATCACTAACTCTAGATGACATTAACATGCAGGCTTTATGTCCTCATACTCTTTCATTATACTCTTGAGCATATTTAGTGACACTAAATTGTCGACTTTTACTCTAAACCTGTGTTTGATCACATAGTAAAGGTCTCCCACTTTGTTCTCATCTCATATGGTCCAGAATACGTTGGCTTGCAAAGGATGCGCTTGTATTGGAAAAAGTGCCAAACCTCTATCACCTGGCTTGAATACTCTTTTCCTCGCATCTTTGCCATACCATGTTTTCATTTTTGCCTGACTCTGTTTGAGATTTTGCTTGGCAATTTCTGTAGCTCTTTGAGCCTGTGGTCTAATTGAAACCACATAGTCTAACATTCACATCAGGGATTTTCACACAACCACTTTTCTTTCAGTAGTTTCACAATTGTCCCCTAACTTTGTGACCACCCAACTCAAATGGACTGAGACCTAATGACCTTGTACACCTCCCTGTAAGCAAATAACAGGAGATGCACTCCCTCATCCCATCCCTCTCAAAAATTCAAACATAGTTTTGATCATCTGTTTTCAATGTTTGGTGTACCTTCTAGGGGCCCCCTGGGATTCTGGTGGTATGCTGAAGAACTTGTACTGGGAAATTCCCACTGGTCCATAACTTGTTGGAATAACCTACATGAATTTGATCCTTGATCCGCTGAATTGATTTTTGGAAGGCCTACTAAGGGTGAAAAACTTGTTTAGGCACTTCACTATATTTTGTGCCCTAATATTTTCTCAAGGGTAATAGATCCTCGGGTCTTGTGGAGCACACATGATGGTCAGTAATACTGATTGCCTGACTTGGTCTTTGGAAGTGGTCCCTACGCAACCCTATTAACACTACTAAATGGCTCATCAAAATGCTGGTATCGGTTGCAAGGGAGCAGTAGGAATTCTCTGATTGGGCTTTGCGCCACCATTTGGATGGGTGACAAGTCTTACAATACTCAGACACATCGTTTCTGGTGTAGGGCACCAAAATGACTCTATTTCTGTGTCGTGTGTTTTTTCTCCCACCAAGTGTCCTGCCAGGGACTACCATGGGATATGCCTATCACTTTCCCTATGGTATATATCTTTGGGCACTACATTTGATGCACAATTCCCATTCTTCATCTACAAGTGCATCAGGGTTGCCGCCATTTTCTCATGAGGAACACCATTTTGCTTGTAGCAACCTACAGGAGTTTGCTCGGCTTCCTGTTGCGACAAATGCCCTCTCACCTAATTTCCTAAGTGCTGGGTCGTTGTGCTGGCTCGTTTACCATCTTGGTCTGCTTAACGGGTCTCCTTGTACAGTCCTAACTCTATCATGCTCCGCGGCTTGATTTTAATTGTTGACCAGCTTGTCACTTTGTTTGTGCTCAGGGGCTGGATTTCACTAACAGGGACTTTAGTCCCTCGCTCCCCTGAGAGGGAAGAGGACCCTCCAAATTCCTCCAATTTGAGAGAAAAGTATCCTCTAAAATTTTGGACCAATTTCATCCTACGCTCGTTCCTATATGTGTGAGTATTTTTACTCAGCACCATGCTCACGTTTTCCTTGAGGATTTTTCTGGTCATTGACCTAGTACTCACCCCTGCGGGCAAATTTTTTGTTTCCTCTCAAATTTATCCACTGTACAGGGCACCTGGAAACTATGGGAATCTGGTAGTACTTTTCCCCCTGCCACTCATTCCCTAACAACATGGAAACCCCTTTTAAACTGGAGTTCTGTCAAACCAATTGGTGACAGTTCCAGAAACCAGTCTAATTTCAAATCAATTTTGTGAAGAGGGACACTATACAATCCATACCCTATCCCTGAATCAAGCCTAGTTCCTGTGGAACTCTCAATATCAAATGGAAGTGCCATCTTCCATATCATGGACTGCGGCGCAGCAATGTGTCCCGCATTATTTCTCATGGGTTTTTTGGGATCTAAAAAACTATCACCTGAAAAGTACACAAATCTCTCAAAACAAAAGGCTTAAGTCATCCCTTACTTTTTTCTGTGTCAATTCCCTTTTGCGGGATTTCTTGGATTCCTGAATAGAAGAATGAATTTGACCTCAAAATAACGGCACAACCCTATTGGTTTTGACATCACTTTTGGCTCCCTCCCTTTTGGGTGGATGCCTGGTATCTCCACACCGTGACCTGTATGTCCTGGCTTTCTTACAGTGATTGCATGATAACTGTGATTTGGGTCCCATCCCAGTTTTGTATTAGCAACCATTATCTGTCTTCTCCCCTTTTCAAGGGAACCTGCCGGGGAATTTCCCCTCCTGAGTGCCACCATGAGACGCTTTGGTTAGAACCCGACTTATTGATTGTATTTGTTGTACCTAGTAAATCTTGGCTAGGCCGACTAGTATCCTTAATTTGTTTGTCCAATGCATAATCGTCGGCCTTTACTGCTGCTCCCGCAAACTGTATTTTTGTTTTCATCCAGAATGTGTGTTGATATTCTGGATGTAGAACTGTTTGAACTCTTCAACGAACATCAACTCCCTAAGTGAACCAAATTTTTTGCCCCTTCTTTTGAGAAAGCAGCATCAAACTTTGTTACTTTTACACGAGCAAATTCAACATGGGTTCTGGTCATCCTTTTTCTGACAAGACCTGAATTTTTGTCTATATGCCTTTGGCACCAATTCATATGCTGTAAGCACTGCCTGCGTAACCTCGGCAATCAATCATACATCTTTCTAATGACAGGCCGAATATAGTTCTCGGGCTTTCCAATTACCACTGACTGTAGCAACACGGTCCAAGACTCCTTGGGCCATTCAATCCTATTGGCAATTTTCTCAAAGTGTAAGAAGTAATTTGTCTCCTCTTGTTCTGTGAAATTTTTGGAACCAGGCGAATATTTTTTCGCCGCATCAAATCAAAACCAGATTCTGGAAAGTCTGATGAGCTAGCCCTGTTGTTTTCAATTTTTCTACTCTATCTGAGCTTCAAGCTCTTTCTTTTTCATCTCCTTTGCTATTGGTATTCCATCTCCTTTTTCTCATGTTCATGTTGCATTTTTATTTCAAATTCCTTTTTCTTTTTTGTTTAGTTTCCTTTCTTTCTGTTTTTGTTCCATTTCTTTCTGTTTTTGTTCCTTTCCCTCTTTTTTGTCCATTCCATCTGTTTTTCAATTCTATTCCATTCTTTTGAATTTAGTTCTTTTAACTTGAATGCATCACTTTTGCCCTCTTCCATACCTCTTCTAACCCTTTCCAAATATGAACTAATCCCACATCTTCCTGGAGCAAATTTTTCCATCAAACTATTTTTTGATGATCGTTTTTCTCATGGCATGTTTTGCCGCAAGTCCTAAATGCTTTGGCTAGTTTCATTAACTCAGGCTTTCTCAGCCATCAAACTTCTCCCAAGTTATTTGCCCTCTGACACTCTGGATCAAACTCCATTGTGATTGTACTCTTACACACAAATTTAATTTGCACCCCAACTACAATGTAATTACATTATACACCCAATTTTGTATGCCTAAAATGTGCCAATGTTTACAATTTTTCACCTTACTGTGTAAATTCTGAACAAAAGGCTCAAATTTAATCTCAATTCAAATCCCAAGGACGAGCCCCCCAATTCTGTTATGACTCTCGTAGACTCTAAGGTCAGAAATACCTTTCAAACACAATAAAATTAGCCTGTGCACAAATGATCTAAAGTATATATAATAAACAGTTTTAAAACTGATCTTTACCTTGATTTTTGTTCAAGAATTTGGTATGTCAAAACAAATTACATATACACATTATTCAAGATTACTATGGTTTACTAGTGTCCCTTGTTGAAAACGCGTTGCAGTTCAACGATGTAACGTCCTCACAGCGAAGACGCAAAATATGACAGCGCACAAGTTCTACAAAACTCCTTCCTCAGTATTATATTCCAAGGGAATCTTTCTCAGTCCTGAAGGTAATCTTGTCCCAGCAGTTCAAGACGACCAGGATAAATTAAGTCCCTCGACGCTCATAAATCCACAGTCCAGATAATCAACCACGATGTCTATCTGTCCACAATTTGGAATCCTATTTTGATTCCGAACACTTTCGGCTTCACAGACGACATTATAATAATTAACAGCACTCTGCTCACATGGAATTGAACATATAATAAATCCTGGCACTGTGTGTTGAAGCATAAATCTACCATTCTTGTAGATAAAACAGCTACCATACTGTATAGCTGATTGCAAACTGCTGACTGGCGAACTTTAGCTCAAATCTTCTCCTATATATCTGACTTTCACAAAAATCCCCATCTAACAATAGACATTACAAAACCTCCCTTATACATAAACCTGACCTTGCAAAACCATCAAATCAGATTTCACAATCTAAATTACATCACTTAAATATATATAACTTTTGGGTGGGGGAATCCCAGATCTTGCAATGTTTTGATCTTTTAAAAATAAACAGCTGATCAGTTACTAATTTTAGCATTCTGGGTATCCCCACTTCCTCCCTATTGTGCAATCTAAACGGTGCACTTAGCAAAACAACTAGGGTATTCCCCTTTCTCCGCTCTTTTATAGTAAACAAAATACTTTCCTGTGAGAAATCTTTTCTCAATAAAAGTGAGAAAATAATATTTTTAAAAGTTTAATCAGAAAAATGGAGGCATATAACAGTAGCATGTTGGAAAAAACGACCCATTGTTATAAGTAAGGGGTGAATGTGACCCCTATCGGCGGCACAAATGACCTAACCTTTTCCACTGAATAACCAACCCCCCCCCCCCCCCCCGGAACCGTCAAGACCTAAATCGATCTCCCTTGCGCTCTGGCTGCCGCATTGCCGCGCAAATCGCAGTGAGTTGACTTGAATTCAACTGTTGGAGCGATGCCGCTCACGACGTATTCCCATTCCAAGCGATTCACTGCTTGACTATAATATCTCAATCCTGCAGCGGCGTACACACCAAGCGGCTTGCCGCTGAGGCGGCACGGCATGACACAATGTATCACCTTAGGAATCTTGATTAAATCGATCTTATCTTTAGAACATCTTTTGAAAACCTCCTCAATTTAAACTTAACCTATTAATTTAATTATCTTACCATAATTTCATCCAGTACGCAGTAATATCAACCTAGCAGTGGAGTTACCACAAATTTTTAGAGGCACATGATATGGTATTGCTTACCTTCACACAACATATATTGAGACAATACAAGCTTTGCCCGATAGAAAATTGGAGAAAATACGCACTCTGTTTTTTTAGTCAAATGTCATCATGCATGCGATATAAATATGGCAAATAAGTCATAGCTGCCCTTTTCTCAAATGTAGAAATGGGCGCTATTACCCATGTGGACAAATTCAAACGGGTGGCGGCCCGGGGTGGCGGAACGATTTTCAGAGTGGAGGGGTCGTTTGGCATTTTATCTTAGCAATTATCAGTACTCTGCTATCGTTTCTCGTGCCGCTATGAAAGCACGACGTGGTACATCAATCTTTTGAAAAGTGTGTGTGTGTGGGGGTGGGGGGTGGCAGACCTCGCCTCTCACTGGCCATAAACACAAATAAATAGGCCTTGTGCACAAACGATCTGAATTTTCATACAATAACACTATTTTAAATGATTCAAGAATTTGGTATGTCCAAAACAAATTAACATGTCAAATTCATTTCAGTCACAATTTAAATCTTACACAAAGTTTCTTCCAGAAGTGACCGCTTATGTCCACCATTACAAGAAGCGGTTGCCAGTTCAACGATGATATTTCCCCACACGGAAGATTCCAAAATGACAATCGCAAGTCCTCCTTATCACTAATACGGTGTCTCAGAAGAATTACACCGCTATAAGGCGACCATAACGTCAAAGGTAGTACCACATTTGAGAAATTTAAAAGAATCTTAACAAAATTACTTTTTACATTGCACATAACAAGAATAAGCTATTTCGTATCACACATGTAATGGACATTCCTTCCAAGTTTGCTCACAATAATATTAATTTCCAAGCATAACTTTTTCTAGAAAGCTGCCTGATGATATGCAATTCAAATTAAATGAAAGTAATTTGATTGTTTTTGGACGACAGCCATGGTAGAACATAATTGTTCAAAAACTGAAGGATGTCACTGCATTTCTCAATTTTAGTTTTAAGTAAAAAGAAAAGATGTACGTTCTTTTGTTTAATGTAATGTGCATATTATGTTGACCTGGTGGCAAAATATCATTATCCTTATTTTGTTGTAAAGAAATAAAATGAAAAAGAAAATGTCCATTGACATCGTGTTACATAATCGCTTATCTCTTCAAAACTACGGACCTAATCGTGTGCTGTTTACATTAAAATATGAAAATAAATCGTGGTTTAAGGTTCTTTTTAAATTTATCAACACAACTTTTTGGATAGTCACCCAAGAGCTAGTGGGGTAATTCCACCCAATGAAAATCCAACCCACAGGAAGTAGCAACAAATTCATGTATGTTTCTACGAGCAAAATGGTGTCCTGTTGAGACAATGGAGACCGCCCGATGGACCGTGCAGATGACGAAGTGAAGGTGATGCACTCACTATGCCACTACCAAGACACATAAACCTGACACTGCTTTGCGCCCAATTGTGGACGTACCTGGGTCTATTGGGTACAATACTTCAAAAGCTGTCAATGACATCAATGCACCCTTGGTTGGGAAAAACACTGAGTTTCATGTGACAATTCTAAAGACCTTGCTTATGCGTAAACAGTGTCAGGATTAGAAGAAGGAGAGTCGTATCTGTAGCCTGGACTACTCTGCCGTTAAGGCAAGAGGATAAAAACAAAAACAAACAAGCTTTCGGCCTTGGAAAAGACTTCAACACACAACAGAAGCAATTTATAGACCCCAAATCCGCCCCTCTAACCAAAACCGTTGACGAAGTTCATTTTCCACTCAAATGACAAAAGGCAGTACCCACCACAATACGGAGTGACCATCTTTATAGTAGCCTCCATTTTTGTCATTTAAAATATCATTTTCAATGATATTTCCTTATTTAGCACACAAATTTGTATTTCAAAAACTTAATATTTAAAAAAAAAAAATTGGAATTCCCCTAGGCTATGTTGAGCTCATGCACCTGCGTTACCAACTAGATACATTGTGCAAGAGATGAATGGGAATTCCCCAATATATAAATTTAGAAAATGAGTCAACTTGCTTTGCTTTGAGATCAAAACAGAGTGCAAAATAGGGAGTGTCCCATGAGGAAACCTGTCGTCTTGAAATGCTGGACAAAAATTATCTACAGGAACGAGAAGATTTCCCATAGATTTTGTTAACCCGGGGAATTATATTTCTGATGTCATTTTGGAGTATTCGCTATGAGGACAAACATCGTTTAACTGGCAAAACGCTTATTTTGGATTCGGACATTAAGTGGCTCTAATAAGTATATAATAAAAAATCACTGAGTGTAATTTTATTAGGAATTTGTTTTGGGACATGCAAAATTCTTGAACCATGGATCTGATGTAAAATAAATTAAAACAGTGTTATTTATATAACATTTAGATCATTTGTGCACTAAGGCTCATGTGTTGTTTTACAGGTTATTTCTGGCCTTTGACATCACACGAATACAAGAGAACGTAATTAGCAACACTTATTGTCTTTGTCACACTTTTTGGACTATGAAAAGTAGCCAATTTTTACTATACAGATCGGTCTGATAATGCGGTGGGTATATGATTTAAAAAACCATATCCCCTATTGTGTTATTGAGAAATCGGCCAATAAAGAAAGCTGGTGATGTTTGGTGGGCTTCCCGAGACTGAACTTGAGGTTTTGAAGTCTACTGAGGGGGGTTTGTAGACTGTGTAACTATATAGACAGAGCTGAGTTCAATAGACTGATGTTTTTGTCAGGCAGACATTGATGTTGCTTGTACATTGGAGCCTGTTGTCACAATATAGCACTTACATACTGTCTAGGGTCGCTTCGGTGGCAATACCATCCTGGTATGGTTGGTGATGGTTTCGATTCATCTGTGGGTTTCCTGCAGAACAATAAGACAATCGCATTGGAGGGGTGTTACACATATAAGTGCAATGATGGTTTATTTTTGCACGAGAAATCCCTCCACGTGAATGACACTATAGTCAGGCAGACCTTTAGCACATGCCTTGCGACGGGTCTATAGTAGTCATGATATGGGTATCCTTAAGAAATTATATTTGGAAGGACAGTGTTTGTTGGTGTAGAGATTAGCTTCGCTGGCGGGCAAGTTACTTACAGGGAGACACAAGACGGTTCCTTACTTCTCCCCCATAACGACTACTGCATATGTTGATATTTTGCACGCTTTCGGGTGGATGCTGATAAGTGGCTTTTAACACACTCGCAGTCCCAAACAAATTCTTTCAAAATGAGTTTGTATACGAGCCCAAATTTTATCAGGGCATTGTAGATGGTCCTGTGTCAAAAGTTTTGGGTAGGGTATCATAAAATATTTAAAGGATTTACGTATATCTTAAAAACGAACAAAAAGCCATATGCAGTGGCCGTAACCATCTTTCAGG
The DNA here is from genome assembly GCA_023653785.1 of Ophioderma brevispina. Taxonomy (NCBI): domain Eukaryota; kingdom Metazoa; phylum Echinodermata; class Ophiuroidea; order Amphilepidida; family Ophiodermatidae; genus Ophioderma; species Ophioderma brevispina. The sequence goes on from JAMKCH010010871.1 coordinate 27,397, forward strand.
GGGGAAAAGGGGGGGGGCACATGTATTTTCAGGGGGCCAACCATAATATTAAGAATTTGTAGTATAGTATAGGGCCTATGTAATCACTCTTTTTCAGGGGGGCAAGTTCCCCACGGGGGCAGCTGCCCTCCTGCCCCCCACCCCGGTTACGCCATGGCCAATGGAAATGTTGAATTTTGAGGCAAAACTAGGTTCTTGTTAACATTTACTTTTGATTTAGCCGAATCATTTTTAAACAATCCTTTTCATTGACCATGCGTTGAAATAGATATGTTGTTTTTATATTTATTTCTATATCCATTTTCCCTAGTACTAAAGTTGGTACTCTGTACATTGTCAGTTTTAACAGCATGTTTATACAGAACCCAGGCATTTAGCACGCCTTCCAGAAAGTATTTAATGTTGTGCTAGCTGCTTTGACTTAAGAAACTTCCCCTACATTAAGTTAGTATTATTAGCAACATAAAATAACCAAACAAAATTTATACCCATTAATTTTTGGAAAAGTTCTAGTACTTTTTGACAAGTGTATATTATTTACAGAGGGTTGGACAAATTCAAAAGAAAACCATAACATGAAGCTGGAGTTGACAAATGCCATTAAGACAAGGGTTTTGATTTCATGATTTGTTTAATTTTCATACCAAGTTATTATTGCATATAGACATTGATAGAGGTGGCATTAAGTTGGACAGCAAACAATAATATTACAATATTGCATTGCATGGAAGTATTGATCACTTCAAAGTTTATTTGTAGATGTACTGACAAATACAGTTGAATGTGTGGATGGGTTAACAATGAGACAGAATTAGATTGCTGTAAATCCAAAACCTAATAGGAAAAATAATTAACTGCCAGCAGATTATAACTAATCTGTCCTCATAGGTCCTTATATCGCAGTCAAACTCTACATTCAAATGTCAATTTAGCAAAATGTGACCATCTGTTTTACGCGTGACCTTGTGAGGTCGTCATCAGCCCAGACACATGACACCTTTATGGGTTTTCATCTGTGGTTGCTCTAATTGGCGAAGTTCGGCAGTAGTAGGGTTAGGAACGAGAATCCCATTCTAGAAGTTTGGGGAAAGAAGGTTTGAAGATGTTTTTATAGTTTGAAGGGTGTTGAATCAGATTTTTGGGTTTCAACTCTGGGAAATATGAGGAAACTTGTAAAATAAGGGGCTTAAAAATTTGTACAGGGGTAAAATTTGAAATCAGGTCAAATCGTGTTTAAATGTATATCAATGTATTTGTCTCATTATATGGATTAAAAAAGGATAGTTGTATAGGTTCCGACCTGGAGTTACTCGGTAAAGCCCGATAAGGTTCAAGGTCTTCTGGGGCAAAAAAAAATCCAGTGCTCATATTTTGTAAAAAATGGTGTCAATTATTGCCCGGTCATA
>JAMKCH010010872.1:0-28618 GCA_023653785.1 Ophioderma brevispina
AAATAGAGTACTTTAACCTCATAAAAATAAAATCAAGTTAGGACATTCACAAAATGTTTAAGTTATCTTGGCCTTTCCATGGGAAGGAATTGTAATTAGGAATTTATTTCAAATAAATTATTATACAATTTGAGATTTAATTATAACATTGGCAGGTGCAGCAGACAGAAGAAAATATTGAGTTTTATAAGTGCAAGGTTAAAGACACAAAATAGCCTGTCACCGGTAAGACGAGGATTGTGACATGTTCAATTACGTGTTGGGCCTATATGAAGCTATGGCACATACATATACACCCATGATAGTAAATTTTGAGAGTGTCCAATAAAATGCAAACACAGCATTAAATCCAGCCCAGCAACGACTGTTCATTGTGGCAAGCGACTGTCATTTTGGCATGCAACCGGTTGTGTGGCAATGGTCTAATTGGCAATTGACTTTGACATGAGACATTCCACCCGCATGACAGTCCAGGGCTATATAATGTTGCCATGACAAGTGGCGGTTTCGGGTGGCAAGAGTGACAGATGGGTGGCCAGTGATGGTCCATTGGCTAATGAGAGTCACGGTGTATGATTAATAACCCGGTCATGTTTGATAACACTAGGTTGGGTTGGCAAGTGGGGGTCATTTTGGCAAGCAACTATGGGGTTAGCAAGGATGGTGGTATTGGCAAATAAAGGTACATTAGCAAGTGATTGGATAGTCATGTTGGAAAGTGACAGTTTCGTTGGTGGCATGTGGCAGTCGTTGCTAACAGGCCAGTGACCACCATTATTAGTTATGTATGAACAAACAGTTATACATGAAATCAACAACAAGGTAAACCTTTTGCTTGATAAAAAAATTTTCACCCCCGATATTGATCCATTGTTTTGACAATATTTCTAAAAACACTCCGGTCATAACAATGGAGAGTGGTAATAAATACTAGATTTGGCTAATTATATCACAACTAAAATCTTTCATTATTTCCCTTATTAACTACTTGCTGTTTGAATATTTTATTTCAAATTCCATTTTATAAACTCTAAATTTTAGAACATTTATTTCAACAACACATCATAAATTGGGAAAGAATTTAGTATCCGGCCAACACCCTACAAATTCGGCCATGTTAACAAAATCAACACACACATGCGTTAAGCTGTGCTTAATTTAATAGTGGCATAAATTGGGATGGCAATTCAAATGTCTATTTATTAAGTGGCCTTGGTATCAAGTGTTCCCCGTTCCAAAAATTGTGAGGATTTTCTCCAAGAGATATTTATAGACCAACTATAGCCAAAATGTGTACAACCTTTTCTTTTGAACACATGAGATGATTTACATCATGTTCCAAGTAGTTGCGACTAGTTACTGACTTTCACACTCTTATGGTGCATTCATCGGCAGATGGCAGCTGACACTAGCCTAGGTCCGTTGCACATGCTTTTACATAGTTTTGGCACGCAATGACGAAATGTTCGAAAAGGCTGAAGGGCTTGAAAGGCTTTGTGAATCCACCATCATCTTGTCTGTTATAGAATCCACCTGTTTCTAGAAAGCTAAAGATGTGAGAGGTGAAGCCACGGGAGTTTTGCTACAGGGGATAAATGATTCATGACACAATTTATCCATTGCCATTCACACTTCAAACATTTAACACCTGATGGGGAGGGTTCACTTTAGCTTGTTGGTAAAAAAAAAATAGGCAATAATTTTTTTTAGTTTAAGTATTTACAAATTCAAGTAGGTAAACAATTTAACAAATCAGTTAACCCCTTATATACTGATTCCCGAACCCTACGACATCGTGTGCTTTTGGCAAGTCTGCATCCTACCACTGTACAAAAAATGGAAAGTTAAGTGCAAGTCCATGCAAACTACCAAAATAAGATATATTAAAAAGGACATTGTCCAGTGATGGGGGAGGGAGTTCATGGGCCTGCACAACAACAATTGTTTAATCCATAAGCATAATTTTGTAGACATGGAACGGTAAATGTGTTCTTTTTTCCAAATTCAAGAACTATGTTTTGCCCCAATTGTGATTTTCTGATGAACCCACAGGTATGGCATTGTGAACAAACGCGCAGTAACAAAACTGTGTGAAAATTGAGTTTCAAGTGCAATACTTGGCCTCGCAGAGTTTTCTATGGGTACTCTGGTTTCCTCGTGCTTCTTAAACTGGGCTTTCTTCTCTAACTTGTGATATGATAATAAAGGAATATTAAAATAAAGTATCTTTGTGACACTTAAAATGGACACAATTGTGTTGATGTGGCAATAAGACACTATCAGTGATTTGAAATATTTGAATTTACAGGAATCGCTTCACAAAGTTGAAGCCGCATAAGTTGTACCGCACCATTCTCTAAGTACCTTTCCAACTGTAGTATAAATGACAGAAAAGGAAAGAAAAGGCCTGTGTTCCATGATACGCATTCCCAATTCAATTAGTGTGTAGGAAGTGTCCGAACGGACAGTAATGAAATCTAAAATTTCGATTCTGTCCTTATTGGGTTGCTTCTGGTCTTATCATTTGCAGGGTAAGGTAGGGTACCTGAATTGTTACTCCATGCCAAAAATAGATTTTGATGATTTTTTCGATTGATGATTTAGCAAAATCAATGATAGGGTCGTTAAATGCTAATACCTCGGCCCCACATGTATGGCACCAATTACATTCAGAAATTTCCTGTCCGTAATATGGTTAAGCAATGGTCCCATGGATTCCCTCATTTTGTCAACAAATGGAAGTCGGGAGACCTTGTCCACATAAGTATTAATCAGCCTGCAAGATAGACCTAGCACAGACAGACTTAGAATACCATCACGACAGAGTGTATCAAAAAATCTGAAGAATACATGCCACAAAAAAAATTGGGGGGGGGGGGAAAAAAAAATGTGTTACCTGATGAGGACTCTCTTATGTACATTAAGGTGGAAGCATTGTATATTTTTCCAGAGTTGCTAATATTGTTAAACCAGCGCAGCCATATTAATTATTGTGAGTGTTGTTTAAACTCACCCAATGGACCATCCATGCTCTGCCCATCTACTTTCCTTGACTGAAGATGTCCGCTATTTTTTCAGAAGAAGTAGTACTCTAGAAAGTGCATCTTTATGCCAGTCACTAACACACCAACTCTGATAAGAAGTGGCGGTTGTGCAACAAACTGTGAGGAAGCCAGAGACTGATGGCAGTAACGCAATGACGACGCCCATTCTCTTCCAGGAGGTCAGGAACATCCTGGAGAGAGAGAGATAGGATCTAGCACAGTTTGTCAATTTTCAATGCCATGATATGAAGAAGACAGGTGAACGAGAGAGTTGAGGCACCCAAATCGACTGTGTCATAATATAGATTAGACATTTCAACAGATTATTACCTTATATTGCATTGGCTACAGAAATGTCTTAAAAAGAGGAAAGTTTTTTGATTTGCTTTGGTAAATATTTCATATAAAACAAGGCTGAACTTTTGTAATTGTCCTACTCCTATAGCAATTAGAATTTGACCAAATTTTGACCAAAAAAACAGTTCTCAGCTGACCCTTCAGACGGGGTAATTTTGGATGGAAAGCTTTATATCAGGGCAAAAAAAACTCAGTACTTTTAATTTTTTTTAGGGTTCCGATGTGATTGATTAATCTCTCAGCACCTTTAAGTAAGAATTCAAACTTTGAAACTAAGGAAAGTCAAAATTTTAGTTTGTGTAATACATGGTCAAAAAAGTAATAATTTTATGGGGATACCATACGTTCTTAAAGGTTGCATTTTTGGATTTGGGGGCATTCGTTTCTTGTAGAAAAAATTTCAATGTATCTTCAAAATACCCCTCAATCTTACCTTTTAATGTTTTGTTTTATATGGATGTGGTGGTGCAACTTTTTGTCCATACAGAAAAAATTAGGGACAATATTTAAACACTGCTTCTTAGCAAATAGCTAAATCTACCTAATCATAAAATTATACTGTATATTCCAATAATGCCTGGAAGCTTGCATTTTAACGAAGTGCATCAATGATGCGGTAATCCATCCCTTGGGAGGTTAGGGGATGTGTAGTTGTGGGTCATAGTCATGTCGGTAGGGTCATACAGGGTCAATGTTGACATATAGCCCACGGGGTCTTGGGCCAGTGGTTATACTGAGCAAGTTTGGTGGCTATACAAACGTAAACTTGGAAGAATGTTTAAGCTATTTTGGGGTCAAAGGTCAGTAGGGTCATGGAGGTCAAAAAATATGGGCCAACGACCGGTTATTCGGTACATACACATAAAGAGTTATGGACGGTGGGTTCTGTACTAGTATTTTACTAGGGAAGCTCCTCGGATTTGGCATCGACCTGTGTTTTGCGATCACCTGGCTTGAGTACCCTCGGGGGTTTGCGGTTCCTTGACCTCTTGAATGACCCCTGATGAGCCTTTGCATGACCTTTAAAATTTTCATCATTCAAACAAGTCGACCCCCGCACCCAAGTTTCGCCTGCTCTGGAATACACCAAGTTACCCATTGGAGCTCCTTTTGACTTGGAATGACCCCTGAGGACCTTTGATCCACAAACCAAAGACAGACTACGGTCTTCGTAAGGTCAAGGGCCACCCACCACCCCACAAGGTGCAGGAAGGTTGCAATCCTCGGTCTAAGGCAGACATATGACAGTCAGAACAGACCAGGACACAGTTGACCAGACAGACCACCGGTATAAATATATGATGTGCAAAGGTTGAAAGTGGGCCAAAGAGTCAGTTAGAAGGTTCATTAGAGGTCAACTGTACTACCTATATGAGACCTACAAGTTCCTTTGGGCATGTTTGGTGGTCACTGTAACTTATTATGCAGAAAAGAAAATTGTATACTAGGGTGGAAGACACGCCGCTGAGCGTGGGTCTTCGCTAGCTGAGTATATTTTAGATGAGTATACTGGAATGTTTTAAGAAAAGAAACAAGGTTACGTTTCGACCTAATTAGCACCCTGGGGGCTTCATATCACATACGCAAAGCATGGCGTATGAAAACACAGCCAAGTTTACCCAATAGTGACCCCTCGAAATGTGAACCACAAAAGTGGTACGCAAAACTCTACCACCATATCAAAACTCATTCTCCATGACGTCAAGCATACGGCAGTTAAAGTTACCCGATGATAACGACCCCGGGATGGCCTCTTGACCCCAAAATGACCACTCGAAAAGGTGACCACAAATCTCGTACGGCGAAAACGCTACCACAATACCACAATCATATCACATAAGTCAAGCACGCCACGGACTCGGATAACGAACCTGGATGACCTTTGACCCCAAAATGACCCCTCGGAAAACATGACCACAAAACGCGTTGGCGAAACTCTACCACCATACCAAAACCATACCATATGTCAAAGCACAAGCCATGTGAACCGATTAACGACCCGGATGACCTTGACCCCAAATGACCCTCGAAACATGTGACCAAAAACTCGTACGGCGAAACTTAACCACCAAAAACTCTATTCCATATGTAAAAGCATGGTTAAGTTACCCGAAAACGAACCTGGATGACTGGCCAGAGCTGCCAACATTTGAGATATTGGAATCGGGGGATGATTAGAGATTAGATCTTGGAATCGGAGATTTGATGAGATCAGGGAGATTTTTTGAAACAATATGCCGAGCATTTCAGGGTTATACATACACTATTCAATGCAGGACGACTACAGCCAATGGATATTGTCTCAATTGAAAGCTTCCACATATTTAAGGAACTGTCAAGTAGGAAATTAGTCCATTTGGATTTTTTTTAAAAGAATGGACCCCACACTTGAAAAAAAGGTTGTGAAAGTAAAAGTCAACTTTAAAGGTTCGTAACTTGAAAACGAGCCCCTACATAGTTATGAACTGATCCTGAGATAGAGAGCTTTAAAATTAAAAGCTGTCCCAAAAAAAAATGATCAGCGCTCCGTCCGTATGGACAGCTCACATTTAGGAACTGTCAGATTAGGAATAAGTACATTCATGGAGATTCTAAAAAAAAAATATATGAATGAAAAGTCAAGTAAAGTCAAACTTTAAAGGCTCCTAACTGGAAAACGAAGCAATTTACAAAATTCGAATGCACCATGAGATAGAGCTCTTAAAAAATAAAGCTTTCCAGAAAAAAAGTGCAGGGCTCCGCCGTCTGACCAGACCCCATTTAGGGACTGTCAGTGGGAACAAAAGTCCACAACCAGGACAATAAAAAATAAGTATAACCTAACACTTTTGCACTAATAGTAATGATGGAGCAATCTCCAAAAAGGGACACAGCAAATCACACCAGGTTCATTATCTTGTAGGCCTATCCCTTTGCACCACTGGAGTTAAGTGTTAAAATTTACGACACAGCATAGCCTATAGCAATTAAATGGTTAAATATAAAAATATTGCTGTGCTGGTCCATCCGAAAGTCGGGAGAAAAACTATGTCAGAAACCAAAGACTATATTATCTTTTCGCCTAAGAATGTGTTAAACTTAATTTTCTTACTTGTTATACGTTTATTTTATCTCAACACCACCATATTTCCAGACCCCTGAATACCTTTGACCCCACATGACCTCAAAAATGTGACCATAAACTCGACGGCGAAACTCTACCACCACACCAAAATCATATCCGTATGTAAAGGACGGTGAAACACATTGCCGGACAACCCACAAGCCACAAAGTTGATTTTTTTAGTAATATAGATTGACCAAATGGGGTCAAAGGTCACATAGGGCCATTAGAGGTCAAAAAGGCACATGGGTCATCAAGGTCATTCTGCGCATACCAGTAAAGTCCTGGACCAGTGGTTCCTTTAGTTTGTCATAGCATTTTAGTTTCAGAAGTGTTTATTATGTAGATTGACAAAATGGGGTCAAAGGCCATATAGGGTCATTAGAGGCCACTCTCTATATACTCAATATGGACTTGGGTCAGTGGTTTCTTTTGCCACTATGTGTGAAGGTAATCGGCCAAATGTACAACTAAAAAAGTTTACATTCACCACGCCAGGGTTACCACTGCATGCACTTAAAAAACATTGATCTGTAATGCAGCAAGCTGATAACATCGTTAGGGCATATCTTTACAGGCAAATACATTTGAACGCGTGGTTGCACAGTAATAAGGATATCAGAGGGGTCAGGACTACTGGTAGCGAGCAAATTGCGGGTTACGGGTTTTTTTTTTTTTTTAAACAAAATTCTCTATTAATTTTCGTGGGTGGCCCCTTTGAGGGAATATCATCTATCAAAAATAGCGGATTATTATTGAAAAATTCCGCTGACTCTGTTGACAATTTTAGGATATTTCCTAGTGCAAAATGTAATTAATTTCTGCAGCATGTGTTCCAAAATTTCCACTTAGTCTTGATATGCTTACGCCACTTATTTCAACATTTTCCACTTTTCAAGGTACAAAAGTCGAATGTTAGGCCAATCATGTAGGGAGCACCGTCGCCCACCAAATATCTAAAAACCCGTCAAAAGTAAGGCAAGCGTGTTTGTCGTCCCACAACTCGCAAATAGAATATAGTATCCCAGGTAAGGGTTATTAAAAAATATTCCTAAGTATGCTACCGCTGTCGCAAGTGAATACCCTCTTTTGTTTATCATATTTATAGGATCGATTATTTATATCTAGAAAACCTAATTATATTAAAGTGCCCTTCAACTTCAAACTTTCAAGGACCACTTATAAATTCAAGAACTGGTTTTCAACAGTTTCAAGGTGCCTTTTAAAACAGTCAACGAAGTGTTACATCGATTAGAGGAACAGCCACGATGGGCATGGCATGCATTGTCACAGCAATGTCCTTCATGTTGAAAACAGCCAACCAGAACTTAATAATGACAACCATATAAGAGTTTTCAGTAGTACACCAAAATTGTTTCTCATAGACCTCCATCCAAAAAAAGATAACAATATACATAAACTAAAATTCTAAACTTTGCCGTCGAAAACCAAACAAGCACAACCAACAAACCAAACTTTCCACCCAATTCCTATACCATAAACCACTAGGATAGTCGGTCTATAAATGCCATAATGGGGGAAAAAAAGGCTTGCCTTCTGCACAAAGGAACGATACCACGATACCAAAGTTGCTAAGGTACGGACTTAATATTTTTGAGGTTTGGCCTTCACTAAGTAGGCAAATTATACTTCTGCTGAAATTCTTTTGCGACTGGTTGCAAAATACCACGAGTTATAAACAGAACTTCAAGTGGATCTCAAGTAAAACACCTTCTTTTGTGTCATCTCTAGGCGGTCGACCTTATCCAGGGAAATTTTGTTTACACTAAATCTACTCAAGTCAAATGAAGTCCGACACTTGTGTTTGACCTTCTGTCCTGGTAAGCCCTGGTAGTATGGTAACACGATCCACCCATTTCATTTTATCATTTTATCGCCTGAAGAACCCCACTAGAAACCGGGTTTAATAGGGGCAAAATAAACCAATAGCATTCAGTAAGAAAGGACGACAAGCCGCATCAAATGATGTGCAAAACTGACAAAAAGAATAAAAGTTACCCAAACAGGACTGCGTCACAAAATTCCAAACAATAAACTTACGGCGAAAGGCCCACTAGCTCCAGAACAATTTGCGAATTTTGGGCGAAACGGACATGTTAAACGGCCGACGATAGTTTCGCAAATAAAGAAGCCGACAGTAAAACATGCCGGCTCTCGATAGCAATAATCCATCAATTCAATGAATTGTTTAATAATACTCAATATGCCAGATCAAACATAATCAAACAATACTGTACATCAGAAGTAAGCCAAAGGCAAGAAATAGGGGTATATTAAACCCGAACATAATGCCACTGCTTTACTTGTTAAGGGTTAGCAAAAAACAGACAAAATATTTGTGTAGGTATGTTTTTTTTTATCGGGGGAAAATATTTGTTTGGCATTGTAAGTCCCCATGTTCACACATCATTCCACTTTGGATACAATGCCCCCCCCCTCCCGGCTTATAAAGGCCTCCCCTCCCCTTTTTTTAACCAACGTTCCTTAAAATACCAAGAATTATTGACATACATGCAAGTAAATCCTGATCTTAAAGGGTCCCTGGACCCGATCGCTAATACCCTCGTCCACAGGGACCCCAGACTTTACCGGAAGTGGTCAACATTTGGTATCAGACGAAAGCTATATTTCTCATTTACCCTGTGAACTTAGGGCTAAAGGATATTCGGTTTGCAGATGTTATGAGCGAAAATATGCCACATTTTGGCGACCAATATTACTTTTAAGAGTACTCTATGGGATTACAAAATTTCACGTTTAGCTCTCACTTCAAAACGGGTTTGAATGAACTATCCGGCGCGAAACTTTTCAGAAGGGGGTTTTGGGATAAGGCCACATTCTATTAAGATGAAAAAATTTACAACTAAATCGGGCCATCCTCCTTTAACCAATCACCAATTGCAGTAAATTGGTGACAGATTTTGCCAATTTGGAAAAGGATTAAGTTGTGCACAACTCCGTCCACTACCTCGTCAAATTTGAGTTGTGTACATACCTTTGATAAGCAGAGATCTTTTAAAAGGAAATCGCATCTTACATCTAAGTATGTGTTAAATGCCATTTTGGGGGATGGGTATGCAACATTGTACAGCCGTGGATGCAGTCACCTTTATATATAGTCTGGTCATTTAAAATGGCCATGTGACCTTCGAAAAATACAATGAGTGAACATAGAGAAGCTTAAGGGGCAAACGCCTTCATGATGTTAACATAGTATACATGTAGTGTATTTATCCCAAATTGGAACACCACATATGGCAAAATGTGTAGAATTGCAAATGAGTATCCTGTAATACCACTAAAGTGGGGGTAGAACAATCATGTAAGAGGGTTTACTGTCCACAAAACACCCTCAAGGTTTTGGCTGACAAGGAAAAATAAATACTTAGACACTTTTCCAAGTATTTGTTTTTCAATTACGCTAGGAATTGCCCAGTAAATATTTGAGTTGATATCATCTGACGGCTAGTAGACATTGAAGTAGATGTTAAACGGAGGCCTACAAGAGTGCCTGCCTTTGGCAACTGCACAGTCGCAGCATGCTTATTTCTTACAGTCCTGACCAAGTTGTTTACATTTAGGCTTAGAAAACTAGTTTGACTTGCATTTGGCTGTTCCATTTGAAACCTGTATTCCCTGTGGAAGATTTAAGTAAAATAGGCCGCCTTCTTATCATGCAGTGATAAAATGGGGTCATAGGTCACATATGGGTAATTTGGTGTCAAGTTGCACCCTTGCCAGATGAGGTTCAAGTCAGAGGTTCTTGTGACCAAGTATGAACTTAATCTGTTACTGCATTTGCGAGAAATGAGCAATTGTTAAACCTAAGTAGTTTAGAGCCACAGTCACAGTAGAAAAAGCTATCCCAATGTGTCTTCCTGCTACAGCAGGCAACACAAAAGGGATGAACTCACTTATGAAATGAATGAATATAGGTGTAAGGCTGGCACTTTCTAATCTAGGGGCATTCGGTGACAAGAGAATACACAAAAATTAGCACCTTGGGTGAGAGAAAGCCAACTGCACATAAATAGGGGCTATTTGGGTGACAAATTTGGTAAATTTTTAAACAATAGGGGTCTTGGGGTAGTATGGATCTGAAATAAAACAGCCCATTGCCTGGAAACTTGACACAAACCCAGAAATACCAGCCTGAAAATAATAGCCCTGGAGCTAGCACACATTTGTAACACATCTCAAGTACAAAAGGTTTGAGTGATTAAATATGTTGACAGACTGACGGGAACCCCTGAAATGTGATTCTTAAGTGCCGCAAGTGGTGCCTTAAGGAGAGGGGGCCAAAACAAAGTTTGTACAGGGGTCAAATTTGTAAATTGATCCAATCATGTTGAAAAGCACACCATGTTATGTGTCTAACCATAAGGATTCAGAAAAGGTATAGTTTGTAATATGTACAGCCTAAAGTTTCAGAGTTATAGGCTAAAAACAGCAAAAATCAATAATAAGGGTCAATTTCAGTTGTACAGGGGTCAAATTTTAAAGTTGCTCCGATTTGGATAAAAAATGGTGCAAATTATTGGTGGAGTTCATAGGATTAAAATAAGGAATAGTTTTGACTGTCTAAAATGCTTAGTTTCCGATGTAGGGGGCACAGAAGGTCAACGTACATTGCATTCAATGGGGCTTGATCTTGTTACCCCCCTACTTTCTTAAGCAAGCATTTGAGACACTCAAAACTATTCCTTAATTTTATCCTATGAGCTCCACCAATAATTTGCACCATTTTTTATCCAAATCGGAGCAATTTTAAAATTTGACCCCTGTACAACTGAAATTGACCCTTTTTATTGATTTTTGCTGTTTTTAGCCTATAACTCTGAAACTTTAGGCTGTACATATTACAAACTATACCTTTTCTGAATCCTTATGGTTAGACACATAACATGGTGTACTTTTCAACATGATTGGATCAATTTACAAATTTGACCCCTGTACAAACTTTGTTTTGGCCCCCTCTCCTTAAGGCACCACTTGCGGCACTTAAGAATCACGTTTCAGGGGTTCCCGTCAGTCTGTCAACATATTTAATCACTCAAACCTTTTGTACTTGAGATGTGTTACAAATGTATGCTAGCTCCCGGGTTATAAGAAGAGAAGTATTATCACAGATCTTGCACTCACACATGCACAAATATGGACACTGAGGGGTGAAACAACTTTTTTTCCTGCCAAATCCCAAATCCAGACGACTGTCAATAGAATTGCATTTTGATCTTCCTACATACACATTGGTTCAATCACTTAGGTTCAATATGGTGTTATATTATAAATCTCTAGTCTGGGCTCACATTCCTCAACCCCTGGGGTGAAAAATTTGGGACATTCCAAGAGTTGGAGAAATGGACCGGACAAAAGAAAGAGACACATCCCAACTCAAACTGTGGACGCTAGGGGGTCTGTGTCGATTATACTGAAAGCTTGCTAATCCAAAGGCTGGTCAGTCAAAGAAAGTGTCACAAAGTTTATATAATGCAGTGGAGTTAAAGGTTAGTGGTAAGAATCTAAAATAAATGCCAGGGTTTAAGGGCTTATAATATTGTACCAAGTTTTAAGATCAACACTTCAGGTAGGATTGAACCGTTTTGGATCAAAAGAACAACAAAACCTCAGGGATCATCTCAACAATTGCTTCAGACCAAATGTTTTGTTTGCAAACAAAAATCAGTGATGTCTGGTTTGTGTGTACTAGGGAACTGGAAACTGTGGTCTCATATGACCTTGAATTCCCAATGCATTATGGGATTGCTTTTATCCTCTCTCTTTGTGTTATACTCTGTGCATCGGCTGGTATTTTTAATTTTAGTCTAATTTGCTTTAATTTTGACCACAAAGTTTTAAATTCCAGACCATTACTGCTCAAACCAAATTAAAAGGCTCAGCAGCTCTCAGCTATTAGATATAAAGCAAACAATTTGCAATTTAAATTTACCAAGATGCACTTTACGGAGACACAAATAAGACGGTCCAATGAACCAGCAATTACTCTCTCTTAATTGGGAATGAATTTCTGTAATTTTCAGCTTCTAATGCCATGGATCAGTTCACTTCTCTACCTTGAACCTATACGATCATGTTCGGGTTAATGAACTTCACAAATATTGCCAGGCCTATTTTTCCCCTTTTATATTTGCAAATCTTATCAATTCGGCGCATGTGATTACAAAACAACACTGTAATGTTTACCAATGATTGTGTGATTAAATGTATATTGCTAGCAATGATGATCGTCACCACATAGACGCTTCAATATAATATAGATATCAAAACAGGAAATGAATATTTGGAATTTTTGCTGGCTGGAAATACATTTTGGTACTAGTATTTTAAGCAACTCTGTCTCATCAAAAACTCACAAGGCAAACCTGAATGGTATGTTGGCTTCACTCAACCAGTAATGCCCAAAAGCAGCTAAATTTAAACAACATTTCCATTTTGTTTTTTATTTTTTTAAACTAATTTATTTATTTTTATATTTAATTTTAATGGCACCCAATAGCATACACTATGAGTTTCACTGCCGCTATTAGCACATTTCCTCCTATCGTTTTTTTAACCCAGCTCATGTTTAACTAGAACACTTTCAAAGAAAACCCACCTTCACCAGATGTCATTATGATGAAACTAGAATTGAGTTCACTGGGGAGACTAGCTGTCAGCTTACAGCAAAACAAAGAAACGTCACAACGCGCAACGCAGGCAACTAGCTTCCACAGCCTGTTTCAGTTGCCACAATCAATGCGACTTGCAATAAAATCTACAACACTCACATAAGCACACATGTACACAGCACGTAAACCTAGATAAAATCTCCATCTTTGTCCTAAAAACCCACTCAACAAACACACAGATATTCCCCTTGACATACAATGATCTTGTTCGATCTCATAAATTATAAGTTCAATGTGAGAATCCTACCTGAACTACATTCTACTACTCCAACCGTTTTACAACTTTGGATCTTTTGCAAAATTAAATTTGTGGATTCTGAGTGCGTTGTCATCTATATATTCAATACCGGTGGTCCGTCTGTCTGTCTGTTGTGTCTGACCGTGTCTATTTTCTCGTAGACCGCGCCGTCGCACGGTCCTGAAACGTGGTGGGCGGGTGCCCCTATGATCGAACTAAGACCGAGTTTGTATTGGTTAGTGGATCAAAGGTCATCGGGGGTCATTCTAGGTCAAAAGATTCAATTGGAACCGGCGGCCTATTTGCTCTGAGACCGAGGGTCGCACATTCCTTGAACTTGGTGGGTGGGTTCCGCCACCTTGACCTTCCAAAGACCGAGTTTGTATTGGTTAGTGGATCAAAGTCATCGGAGGTCCATCCAAGGTACACCAAAGGCAAATGGGGTAAACATGGGTGTATGGAAATGAAACTTGGAGGGTGGGTCCCAAAAGATTTTTTGATGCCGAAATTTTGAAGTCACGACAAGGTCATCAGGGGTCATTCAAGGAGGTCAAATGAGGTTAACGTTGATTGTCTCGGAGACCGAGGGTCCGCACGTTCCGAAAACTTGGGGGGTGGATGCCTCTTGACCGTCCGAATACAGAGTTTGTATTGTTAGTGGATTAAAGAGGTCAAATCAGGGGTCATTCAAAAGGGTCAAAATGAGTCAAAAATGGGGTAAACTTTGGTGTACCATGACTAACTGGTGTGGGCGAGGTCGATTGTTGATGCCCCGAAAAATTGTGAAGGTCACGACAAGGTCATCAGGGGGCATTCAAGGTCAAATGAGGTTAAACTTTGGTTTCTCGGAGACCGAGGGTCGTACGTTCCTGACCTTGGTGTGTGAGTGCCCTCTTGAACCTCAGAAGACAGAGTTGTAATTGGGTTTAGTGGATTAAAGGTCATCAGGGTTATTCAAGGTCAATGAAGGTCAAATGGGTAACGTTGGTGTATCCAGCGAAACTTGGTGGCGGGGTCGATTGTTGATTGTGTCCGAAAATTTTGAAGGTCCACGACAAGTCAACAGAGGTCATTCAGGTCAAATGAGGTACACGGTGTATGGACATGAACTTGGGGGTGGGGGTCATTGTTGATGCCACAAATTTTGAAGGTCCCGACAAGGTCATCAGGGGTCATTCCAAGTCCAATGAGGTACACCGGTGTAATGGACATGAAACTTGAGGGGGGTCGATTGTTGATGCCAAAAATTTTAAGGTCATGACAAGGTCATGAAGGGTTCATTCAAGGAAATAAAACTCATAATTTTTATGCTTACTTGTTTTTAACAGTGAAATCAACAGAATTTGATAGACTACCAAAATTATGATGTCATCCTCATTACCTTCAGCTAAACATTCAGACAAAGACAGTCAATAGACATCTTATTTCAGATGTTCCCTTATCATCCTTAGGCACACATCAGAGGGTGTATTGAGTCAATCCCACAATGCACCAGTTTTAGGAAATTTCGCCTCAATAGGGTCATGTGATCCCACCAAAATCCTATTCTTAACACATAAAAACCCTGACTTTCACACTCATTTTAGCCCCCAAAGCATTAGGAATTTTTAGCATGATCATGAAATTATTTGTGGTCCTCTAACTTCTTGAACACTTTATCCCTAAGTACTGACATGTGTTTTGTACAGTACAGTATAGGTACATTGCAATGCATTATGGGAATGGTTCAAAACACCCTCTGGGCACATACTATCACTGTGATGCTTTGTCAATAAAACATTATGCCTTATGCCACACAGTACGATTTCAAAAATATCACTTTCTCTTTTCGTGCTCCTTTCTGTGATTACAAGCCTAATTTTCTAATCACCGAATCTTGAATTAGTTTGAAAGCACGAAAGCATACACTATGAGTTTCACTGCCGACTTTCAGCACATTTCCTCCTATCGTTTTTTAAACCCAGCTCATGTTTAACTAGAACACTTTCAAAGAAAACACACATTCACCAGATGTCATTATGATGAAACTAGAATTGAGGTTCACTGGGGAGACTAGCTGTCAGCTTACAGCAAAACAAAGAAATGTCACAACACGCAATGCAGGCAACTAGCTTCCATAGCCTGTTATGCAGTTGCACAATCAATGCTACTTGCAATAAAATCTAGCACACTCACATAAGCACACATGTACACAGCAAGTAAACCTAGATAAAATCTCCATCTTTGTCCCAATTCAAACAAACACACAAGATAATTCCCCTTGACATACAATTTATCTTGTTCGATCTCATAAATTATAAGTTCAACCTGAGAATCCTACCTGAACTACATTCTACTCACACCGTTTACGACTTTGATATTTTGCAAAATTAATTTTGTGATTCAGGAGTGCTGTTGTCATTTTCAATATTGTACTAGTCTTGTACTTGTTTCTAAATTTGCAGAGTATCTCCTGTAGTAGAGCTCTTGGTATGTGGTTGAACAGAGGGTGATTAAACCTAATCCAATAAACATTTTGCTCAGTCTTAACATTTTTGGTGTTAAAATGACCAATGAGGTCTGATTTTGTTTTAGGAATAGGTTACAATATAAGGTCACATGACCTAATAAAGGTCAATCATAATGTTTTATGGGATTGTTCAAAATCTTACAAACCTTGTATTTCAAGATGTTATTGCACCTTAAATTTATGATTAACATTGTATTCACAAAAGATCCAAAATAATGCGCCATGGAAATTTCCCAAGTATATTGTTACCATGGTAATTCTGTTCAACATTTGACATGAACCACTTGTATTATTCTAATCAATCAAGCAGGCTTGTTATTCCTCCAAGTAGGAGCCAATAGATACCAGAGTGCCCATGCCTGGTAAACATGTTTTCTTAAACCAGATAAGGGCTGACACCTTCCAAATGAATTGTAAAAACATGCCACAAATTTCTGACAACAACATGAAACACCATTAATTCTACTTGGTAAACTTATACCAAACTGGTAAGCCTCTACTTTCTAAATGAATGAAACTAGCATTGGCCAAACACAGTGCAAAAGGCATAAATATGATTCTTGAGTCATGGATAATGCTTGTGTTTTAGACAGCGCCCCGCAAGTGTAAAGAAAGAATACTTTTACACTTGGATTAACTTAATGTAAATAATTCCTATGTGGTACTCAGACTTGTAGTATGAGTACTTTTCATGAGTACAAGTATGAGTACGAGTACTTGACCCCGAGTATGAGTATGAGTATTTGATCCTGAGTATGAGTATTTGATCCTGAGTACGAGTATGATTACAGCAAAATTTTGAATCACAAGTACAAGTATGAGTACGATTACTTATGCCCGAGTCTGAGTACGAGTACTCAGACCTGAGTATGAGTACACAAATTGTATGAGTATAAGTATTCGTACTCGAGTACTACAAGTATGGTGGTACTGCTCAAAGTACAGATATGGAAAGGGGGCAATATGTAACCTGCTCAGTGACATATTCTAAGAAGGGCATGGGGAGACGAGGTCTGTGGGACTGGGGAGATGGACCCCCTCCCCGACTCCAGCAGCATGTCGGCACATCTTGGTGTATCACCAAAAATAATACAAAAGTATTGACGTTTATCGGTAAAAGATACTTTCACTCTTCTTCATAAATGGGCAATGGGCATCCTAGTTGTGTCACTGCCCCTGTTATGAAAATGGATGAAAACCATCTCTGATTCAATACAGTAGTACAAATTGCATTCTGTGTTGAGTCAGAGATGGTTTTCATCCATTTTCACTAGTTTACACTGCATTGAAGTGCAGTGAAGTATGAATGATCTTAATTCCTATTTTCTGACTCCCAAATAAACTTCAAGCTTGAAACATAAATATAGAAATGTAGGCATAATTACATTATAGTGTACCTTCGCACCTTTGCTATATTATATATTTTATTCCGTTAAGCACATGCTACAGAGTAGAAGCAAAGGGTATAATATAATTATGTCAAAATGTGTAACAAGTGGTATTTTTCCAGCCACTTGTAAAATAAACTGCCAATGTTTTGACTCCAACATGTAATGATGCGCATAATTTGTCATTAACCCAACACTAACACTGGACAACTCCCCCTAGGTATTGTTTCTTCTTCTTACTTTCACTTCAAGTGTGTAAAATGTGACAAATACCACAACCAAGGAACATGAGTTGCTTTCTAACAACATTACCGATCAGCCTCGGGGTTGGGTCCAGCTCACCATCGTGGCCCTAGGGACGGGCATTTAAATACAATCACGTACAGGATGGGCCTAGGGGTGGGCAATAGGAGCTGAGTGAGCAAAGACATGGGGTTTTCGCAGAAACATTCTTTTATGATAGGGGTAGGATATGCTTTAAGCCTTTGAACACTTCTTCCCCACAGAATTGCATGTTAATTTTGTAGAATTCATGAAAAATGTCTTCTGGACAGAAAAGCTATTGTGACATATATACAAGTGCTCTTTAGCCATAACAGCCTTTTGGTTTCTAGCCTATCTCCCGAGAGGAAAGGAAGGGGTAAAGAGATAGAAGCTAAAGAAGATTGGACATCTGTGGCGGGATTTGAACCCGAGGCCTCCGGCGTACCATTCCCAAGAGCAGGGATGGCAAGCCACAAGGGAGTCGCTGGCCCAGCGATTTCGTGCCCATATGAGTGTTGGTACAATGACGTCATTGCATCTTTTTGGACTTTTTTTCTAGCCTCAGCTCCGAGTTTTAGTGAGTTTTGGTCATGATAGAGAGAGAGTGCTATCTGATAAAAGAGGTTTTATTTTTGGGTGTTGAATTTTGTTCCTATCCCTTTAATGGAGTAAGCAATTGATCAGTTCAGTTTACCGCCCAGTTTAGTAACGGCAAGAATTTATGATCCTAGCAACGCGTTAGCTAGCTTCTGAAGATGGGCCAGAGCTATGCACTTGCTAATAATATTCTAATGGTGGATTAAAAAAAAATCAGAAGTCACTAGCCTTTTAAAATCCATCACTTGGACAACAAACAACATTTCAATCTTTGTTGATGTTTTAATCATGGATGATGTTTCAATTGATTTGTATGCTTATGAGAGTGGCTTACTGTTTGCACAACTTATCCAATTTTGAACTCATCCATATTCTACACAACTTTATATTTGCTACATATTGAAGTTGAAGTAGCATGAAACACAGCTCTATTTAAACACTTCACTATCTGATGATTGAACAGATTCATAGCATATAGAGCCATGATAACATTTCTCCAGTAAGTACAAATGCTGGCTTTCTCTGCAAGATTGTGGCATGGAATTAGAAGTACAAAGGTATGTCACTGGTACAAAAGCACAGGAGACTACACATGAGTACGTAGGAGTGTAACAGTACATGGGAGCGTGCAAGAGTATATGAAAGTACCCAACCAGCTTCTTCATGGGAGGTCTTACCACAGATCACAATATACCACAACTTTCATCATACTTGCACTTCCATAGACCACAAACTACCACAAAATTTGATTGTGGTATATTGTGGTATATGCTTAGTAGTTAGATAAATCATAACTATACAAAATTAGAGTAACTCATTATATACCACAAAATACCACAGTAATAAACAACAACAACAAACTGCACCATAGGACACAATGTACAGGGCCACCGAGAGAAATTGCGGGCCCAGGGGAACCTTGGAGTTATTGGCTTACATGGTGCGGGGTGGGTGCGGGATGTACATGGATGTACCACACTTGATATGTCAATGATAAGATCACATACCACAAACTACCACAAAATATTGTAGATTCTGTAATTACCATATACCACAAAATACCCCAATATTACATTGTGTGTTATTTTGTGGTCTAGAGCCTTGTTAGGGCTACAATATATCAAATCATCAAACCACTTAAGTGAGAGTGACTGCTCACAAGATTAGACTGTCTAGCCTGTAAATGTCATCTCCAACATTGCATACACAGCAGACAAGTGACACTGAATGGACTACAGATCCCATCATCAAACCATTTCAAGTGACTGCTCACAAGATTAGACTGTCTAGCCTGTAAATGTCATCTCCAACATTGTATACACAGCAGACAAGTGACACTGAATGGACTACAGATCCCATCATCAAACCATTTCAAGTGACTGCTCACAAGATTAGACTGTCTAGCCTGTAAATGTCATCTCCAGCATTGTATACACAGCAGACAAGTGACACTGAATGGACTACAGATCCCATCATCAAACCATTTCAAGTGACTGCTCACAAGATTAGACCGCCTATCCTGTAAATGTCATCTCCAGCATTGCCCAGCCATACTTGACACACTTATGAGAAGTAGCCATGCAAGAAATGTTGTTTCTTCACCATACACCACCTGCTACCCAGGAATTCCATCACCATAACGCCATCTCTTACATACTGCAATCAACCTGATATGCATCTTAATCCAACTAAAAAAAAAAAAAAAAAAAACATACCACAAACTACCACAAAATATTGTAGATTCTGTAATTACCATATACCACAAAATACCCCAATATTACATTGTGTGTTATTTTGTGGTCTAGAGCCTTGTTAGGGCTACAATAGATCAAATCATCAAACCACTTAAGTGAGAGTGACTGCTCACAAGATTAGACTGTCTAGCCTGTAAATGTCATCTCCAGCATTGTATACACAGCAGACAAGTGACACTGAATGGACTACAGATCCCATCATCAAACCATTTCAAGTGACTGCTCACAAGATTAGACCGCCTATCCTGTAAATGTCATCTCCAGCATTGCCCAGCCATACTTGACACACTTATGAGAAGTAGCCATGCAAGAAATGTTGTTTCTTCACCATACACCACCTGCTACCCAGGAATTCCATCACCATAACGCCATCTCTTACATACTGCAATCAACCTGATATGCATCTTAATCCAACTATTTTAGACTTTGTTCCTCTTCAGCTCACATCATTTTCCTTATTTTAATATCTTAGTGTTATCTATAGAGCTATTGAATTCATTGTACACAGACAATGGCAGTCAGCCGAGGATACCTCTGACCCGGACCTCTGCCAGGATCGGGGATAGCTCTCCTTGTGAAGTGCATTTAGGGTTGTGCTGCTGAGGTGAAAGGAAGTAATGATTTCAAGTCTCTCAAATAACCCCCTTTTCAAAACTCAAAATTGTATAGGCACTGGTCAAATGTGAACAACTGTGCCTTTTTTACATTACGGCTAATTTTGTATAGATATGGGTCAAAATTCTAAAATTTGAACAATGGTAAATGTTGACTTTCCCCAATTTTAAAAAAAGATCATACAATTCTTTTTCACATCCTGCTGACAGAAAACTACCATTATAATCCGTAAATTTTTGCCATCAATTTTGCTGCACCAAAAATAATTCATATTAGATTGAACCCTAAAAATTTGAAAGTGTGCTAGATACACAGCACACCACACATCCACACCATCCACACACACCCACATCTACACACACAATTATAAACACATGTTATTTATATGTGTAGCTCTAGCTACTGTCGCATTCAATTGTTTCATCACAAAACGCCGCAACCATCTTTTCTTGGTAACCGCCGTCTGGGCATGCTTTTCTTGGTTTTGGACCCACATTGCTTTCTTTACCACTGGATCAATATCTATGTTGGCCAAGAATGCCTATATGCCCTCTTCCAATACATTAATACTAATGTTAAAACGTGTTCACCGTGGCATGCAAAGAAGTTTTCTTCACCCTCTTCAAACTCCGATAGAGTCTCATAGGCCTACAATACGTTGTCAGTGGCTTTTGAGATGGCTTTAAAAATTACCACATTTGGAAGCCATCTCAAAAACCACTGACCAATGACTAGGCTTGTTTGTACTCATTTGATGCATTTTTCATGCTGCATCCAAATATGGTCATGAAAATGCAAAATTTGGAAATTTTTGGAAAAATAAAAATTGGAAAAATATTAAGTCGGAGGATGGTATTCTGAAAGGGAGTCGACCTTTAGGTCAGGGTTTTAATTTAACACTACTGGTCAAGTATCGAGATCTCGATCAATACATGTGGCAGGTATTATAAAATGCTGGTCCTTTGTGTGCATAGAGGTGTTAAAACCCAGGTTAGTCCTACATGAGTAGACCTTTTTTCCAACATATCTAAAATGTGATTAACGGGTGAGAAAAATTCCTCATGGTAGGCCGAAATGGCCATCTTGAGGAATTTTTTTGCCCATCACCTTTCACCAGTTATTTTTGAATGGAAAACACGTTCACTTCTTATAGGGGCTAACCATGGTTTAAACCCAGGTCTTAAAGTTAGAACTCCCTTTCAGAATACAAGACCTGAGTGGATACAATGCTTGCTGCATCGGGGGAAGAATGCTTGATGTCCTGTGCACAAATCTTGACATTGTGGACTTGGTTAAAGGGGGTGAATCGAGCGTAGTCGAGTTCTCCCTCACATGAAGAATTCTCCAACAAGACGCGTCTTAAAAGGACAACTTCGCATTTAGTGAACAATTTGTGAAAATGAAAACAAACAAAATTGAGGTTTGTATCACTATATGGAATGAAAATATGCAAGGCATCAATCAATGATCAACTTTATGTGAAACAAAAGACATTCAGGTTGCATGTCTTTTTTCTGATTGACATCTGGTATTATTTTTGGGAATTTAGAAATCACATTGCATGGAACACCAAGCTTCAGTTTACCATACTTCCCTTTTAACGGGAACTTCTGAATCTAAGTGCAAAGGGCCAAAGCACTATTGTGTAGTAATACTTGTCATACATTGCGGACAACAATGTGGTGCATGTTTACCAAATGAAAATATTAGTCTGCTTTGATGAAATAGTTCCATGCTATCAGTTGTAAAACCCTATAATACAAACCAATGTTTTACTGAACACAATTGTATATTATCACATTGGAAGGATTATTTTGATTATAAATTTGGCTATAGAAAGTCATTCTACAGTTGAATTTGTAAAGCAAAATTTGACAATTGATCCAAACCAATCAAAAAAACTGTTAAATAGCTACCTTTAGGTTAGGACTATTCTCATTTCTGCAAGCAGGGAAGTCACTTACACTAGTGGTGCAAGTAGGGTTGATATCACTGACCCATGGACCATGTATGGAATATGAGACTCTTGAAGTCAATAGGCAGTATCCGTAACAGCTGAGAAGTGTAACAATGTATGGGGCTGTACACACCCACAGTTAAGAACTGTGTACCAATGCATGAGGGTTTGGTCAATTTTCAGGAGTAATCCTTCCCTGCCTGCAGAAGAAAAACATCACAATTACAATTTTGAGTTAAATCGGTCCAGCCATTTGATCGTGAAGCAAAAATGTATTACTAAATTGACAAAGGATGTGTGTTTGTTGATTAAAAGTGGTCAAACCCCATTTTGAGACAATTGTTGTTCATAACATCTAAGGAAAACATTTTTGCCTGGGGCATAATTCCCTGTGGTAATAAGAATTACATGTACTTTCTTCTGATACCAAAATTTTCAATGTGATTGATGGCGTGAAAGGGTGGGGGTTGGTGGAGGGGGTGCGGAAGGGATGTCGGGGTAGCTAGGTTGTCAATTGAGTCACCCACCTTTTTAAGTGGGTGGGAATTTCTGTAATACAACTGAAAACACCATTATTATCAGGAACAACATCTCAAAATAAACAGACACATGCATTCTACATGCACAACAAAACACACACACACAAACAATCCCCATCGCTAAAACCACGTCATTTCATCAAGGCATCGCCAAGTTCAAACCACGGTCAGAAAACCTTCTTGTGGACAACCACATTCCTGCCGCATTCATCCCATCCAGTAATTACCAAATGCCAGGCAAGCCAAAGGAAAAAATGTGCCATATTAGAATATCCAATTTCAGGCGGCATTACCGGTAGAATACATACCTGAGTCTTAGTTCTGCTTGGAGGGTCTTAGCAGTGAATGCATTCATGTCATCCCGTTGTCAATGGCCATGTGGTGTTTACCTTGACATTAAAGGTGGCAATGAAGATTTTTGAGGCACCAAATATTGTGTCATAATATAGTAGTTCCATAAATTAGGAACCAATAGCTTTCTTTACCTTGTATTTGCTACAGAATGCCTTAATAGAGAGAAAAGGGTGTTTTGATTTGCTGATATTTCAATGTAAAACATGCGGAATTTGTATTTGCATCCATACGAAAATTAGAAATTTCACAATTTTGTACCAAAGGTACTCACCTTTCTTCCCCTTTATCCTTTTGCTTTGTCTGTTCCCTTCTCAACTTTTCGCTATCTCCCACCGCCTATCCTACCCCTTTTATCCCCCTTCACCTAACTTCTTTCCTGCACCTCTTGTTCATTTGACTTGTTTTGCTACTTAAATCCCTTGTTATAACCGCCTTGCGTACCACATCTCCGCGTTCCCCCCCCTCTCGTTTCCTTATGCCCTTTCTCTTTCCTAGGCTCCTTGTCTTCATCTTTATACGCTTTAAAAAACAAGCATTTTTCAGCTTAATCCGTTCAGAGGGGATATTTTGATGGAAAGCTTACATCAGGGCAAAAATCAGTACTTCCAATTTTTTAAGGGACACCGCATATAGGTGAAATCTATCGTTGCACCTTTAACAGCTACTAGGAAACCGATCTAGATTTCACTCAACCACAATTACATTTTAATTATCTTCGCCAGGACTTATCACACGATTACAAAGTGGAGCATTGCAACCAAAACTCATTCGACCCTATGGAATAGGTCAATGAAAAGCTTCTTATGCTTAGATTTTAAAAGGTAGGTGACCAATCAAACAGACTCGTTTCCCCTCAATTCCAAACCACCCCACCCACCCATCAAAATGAGATTTGGTAAGAAAGGAGAGATAATATTCTCATTTCCCCAGTAAAATTTAAGGGTCTGAGAAATGCTTTCCATTTACATGATTTAAACAAAAACATGATAGTAGCTTCCAATATCAAATTGCTAAAATTAAATCTGAACTTTACGAAATGCACGCGTATTGTAACAAACATTTCAAATTTACTTAAGTTTGCGCAATTTAGCCTGAAATTGGTCCAAATCCCAAAGAAGAGGGATGAAAATACATATTTTTCCCCACTTTTCCCAGTCCAAGAGTACTTCCCCCGCCCCCCCCCCCCCCTCGTACGTCACTTCAGAACAAATGTCACTACTATTCAAAATGTTATCTAAGCATACAAGTGGGAATTATAAATCAAGGATAGCATTAATGTTCGAGTTAGTATTGAATCAGAAGGTGTTTTTTGAATCAATCCCACAATGCATAGTAATGTCCTAACTGAAACTGTCTAACACATTTCGTACTCAGGATAAAAATTTTTCCAAATTTCAGAACCACAATGACATCTTCAACCATTCTAAAATTCCTAATTAAGTACTAGGGCTTTGTGGGCTACAATGAGTGTCGAATTCAGGGTTTTATATGTTAAGAATAATAGGATTTTTTATGTGATCACATGACCTTATTAAGGTGAAATTTCTTCCCAAAACTTGGTGCATTGTGGGATGACTCAAAACACCCTCTGGTATGAATTGCTAATAATATTTGCTACGCCCGGAATATGTCTCGATTACAGCCAATTAGTATGAATGTACCTGTGAATTTAATATCATACCTGTAACAATAATGCCAATACTAAAGAACATTTTACTTCTGCCTTGGATGTACATATCGTACATCCTTGAGGTAAATCCTATTAAAACCCACTACCGTACTCTTTTCCTTCCCCATTTTGTTTTACCATCACATTAACCCAACATTCATTTCAACATCACCCACAATGTAACCACATTCAGCTCGGACTATGCCTAGTAGTATCAAATGGCTTCAACATTTAAGTGAAACCTGTAATTAACCGCAAACTGGAAATTATATTACCTGCATGATTGATATCTACTGACGCTAGACGCGACATTAAATTGAACTTGTGTTAGCTGCCAGAGACGATGGCAAACATGGAGTCTTTTGACTTGAATAGCAAAAAGGAGAACATTTTCAATTCAAACCTGGGTAGTCTTCAGCAAACACTAGGGTCCATATTCTTACAAGGTGAATGTCAGCTACATAGATATTTATCTTCAAAGTTGTGAGGTGGGCTTCTATGAGATTATGGCCCAAAATTATGCTCCAGGACCATATGGTCCTGGAGCAGAAGTAATCTGGAGAAATATCTAAGTCAAATTTGAATGGGCATGATCCAGGAGCATATGGCAAATATGCTCCTGGAGCAGTATTTGATTTAGAATACTTTTTCACTGCTCCAGGACCATTTGTGTATTCAAATATGCTCCAAGGGCATATTCAAATATGCTCCTGGAGCATACATGATGTAAGAAATTGGTCCAAATTAATTATGCTCAAGGAGCATATCAAATATGCTCCAGGAGCATTTTTCCACATTATTTATGCTCCAGGACCAAAAGGTCCTGGAGCATAATTTCGGGCCAATTTCTCATAGAAGCGTGAGGTGGATATGGGACATTTTTAAAGTGGAGTAACTCTAGCACCAATTTGTCAATTTGCAGCATTGAGATCTGGAAAACGAATAGTTTGCACAATTTTAAAGATTTGTTCCTTATCCTCCTCACTACTCTAAAGATACACAACTGTTTTACTAAGCTGTTAGCAGTTTTGAGCATACAGGTTTTGATGTTTTGCCTAGTTTCTATTGTCTTCTGCTCCAGTTAAATTTATCTTCTTTCCTATATCTATTATCATTCTTTTAGGTTTGGCATTGTGACAGTTATGTTTTGGCATACTTTGGTCTGAAAACAAAGGCGAGTTTTGGAGCAAAAGAGTGGGATAGAAGGTTTGTTTGCTTAAAATATGTTCACTACTACTGTCAGATCTGAGATGGCAATATTTAATAACTGCACTGTTCAACCAGGAAAAAATGGATTTCCCCATCACTCAACATTCAAACAATGTGAATATAATTTTATGGTAATGCTGAAACTGGGAACAGACAATTTTCTAGGAACTCATGCAGCATCATACACCACCAACTAGAAATGCTCATGAATATCCTCATATACTAGGGCACACAGTTCAGCTATCTAACTACAAAATGGAGGTTTTAATGACAAGAGAAAAGATATAAGGCAGCTTCCCACAATGCATTACTTCCAATGAAGCTTTCTGTACAGGTCATATGTGCATCGTTAGAGACGAAACATCTTAAAATGCAAGTTTGTGATCTGTTACTGTTAATTTTAGCATCTTTCATCACTATACGATTCAATCAGTACCGCTTACAAAAACAGCCATTGGAAGCAATGCATTGTGGGGAAGCTACTGATATCTTCTCTTGTTAATGACATGGGGATATTCAGATTGCTGTGCTGAGATTTTGGCCCAAAATTATGCTCCAGGAGCATATGATCCGAACATAAGGTCGCGAGATATGTTCTGGTCATATGGTCCGGGGGCATAAATAATCTGGAGAAAAAAATATTTTTTAAGTCACAACATCTATGGGTCAATTTAATTACACATGTTGCTTCGAATCCAAAACAGCTAGACTGATATCATTCAAATCAGAAGTTTTTGGTGAACGTTTCATGTAAAGGAGAAAACATCATCCTACATGAAAAAAGCGAACCATAATCGGGTCACCCACATGTAAAGGTATATAGCAATGAAATACACAATAATAAAATTAAAATTAAAGTTTTGTTTAAATGTAATCCATATTCTAAACCAGCTTGTGAAAATGTAAGCAATTTCATGGGTGATGCCCGGGTTCAATTCGTTTAATTGACCCAGGTAGTATGCGCTGAATATCATGTACTTTTTAGGTCGAAGCACTCGCGTAATACTGCGTTTTGCTACGTTCGCGCCTGCCTGCCAACGTTACATCTCGTGCGTATGATCGTTGCGTTTCAACAGGTTGTAGATGTTGTCAATGGGTGGTGGCAGTCTTTCTTGTTGTATTAAACCGTAACACATCACGAAAATGAGTAAGATGACCTAAGATAAAGTGTTAAGAAGGAGAATAAAGTATGATTGGGAACCGGAACTATCTTTACGACGAATTTAACCCGGCGAAACCATTATTTTTGCGTGGAAGAAACTCGGCCTCCGGCATTTTTGGTTTTTTTTTTTTTTTTTTTTTTTTTCTTTTTTCCACTTAAAATAATGGTATCGCAGTGGGTTCAATTGTTCGTAAAGAGAGTACCGGTTCCAAAATCATGCCTTTTATTCTCTAATTCATACCCAAATCTCTATCAGAGCATGAATTCATTCCTTTATCTCCTACCCATAATGCCAATGGATATTAAAAACATAAAGAGCAACATACTCATGTAAAAACTATGAAAATTTTGCCTGGAACATGATCAAAATTGTAAAAGAAATTCCCAATGCGATGATTACAACTGATTACCCAAGGACAATCTGTTCTCCCCAGATATCACCGATACATACTACATGGTAACTAGAGTTCATACAAATCTTGTGGTTTGCTCATCTTCTGGTCATACAAGGATGGGTAACATATGCCCACCGTTAACGACAGTAGTGCCGTTTTTTTTTTTTTTTTTTTTTTTTTTTTTTTCTTTAACAGGACAACTGTAAGGTACACTGTAATTTGAATTCCTATTGAAATGACATTGTAACTGTGGATTTGAGAACCTTGATCAGGCCAATGTTCAAAATAGATTCACAATGCAGTGGCCATTGCTGTGTGCATAAGCCAATAAACCCTAAATCCCTAATTCAAGGCAGGGTGGAGAGAAATGGAATAGGAATGGGCTCAACTGCCCTTTGTAAATTGTCCCAATAATCAATACTGTCAATTGTTATATGTGCTTTATCCAGGAGATTCAAAGTGCCGCTGCATGAAGGAGAACCATATTCTTGGGCATATCCGGGGGGTGCGGAAAGAGCGCATGCAACTCGGTCTAAAAAATAGGTTTCAGATTGTACCAGAATGCGTTCAAAAATAATGTTAAATTTGCCTGAAAAGGCATAATTTTCCGGCAGCTTCATCGCCTGGACCCCCACCAGAGGCTCTTGAATGGCCAATGGACCCCCTGCGGACCCCTGCGGATGAGCTGGCCTGGTATCCATTATCACGCATCCGGGGTGTGGAGATCATGGAACACCATGTTGATGATCTACCA